>JADBJO010005753.1:105000-122500 GCA_016801955.1 Conus betulinus | reverse complement strand
GCACAGAGGACCACAGGGAGGTCTACTGTCACCAGTCATCAGACAGCACAGAGGACCACAGGGAGGTCTACTGTCACCAGTCACAGACAGCACAGAGGACCCACAGGGAGGTCTACTGTCACCAGTCACCAGTCACCATGCCATGCAGCACAGAGGACCACAGGGAGGTCTACTGTCACCAGTCATCAGACAGCACAGAGACCACAGGGAGGTCTACTGTCACCAATCACCATGCAGCACAGAGGACCACAGGGAGGTCTACTGTCACCAATCACCATGTAGCACAGAGGACCACAGGGAGGTCTACTACTGTCACCGGTCATCAGACAGCACAGAGGATCACAGGAGGTCTACTGTCACCAGTCACCAGACAGCACAGAGGACCACAGGGAGGTCTACTGTCACCAGTCACAGACAGCACAGAGGACCACAGGGAGGTCTACTGTCACCAGTCACCAGACAGCACAGAGAACCACAGGGAGGTCTACTGTCACCAGTCATCAGACAGCACAGAGACCACCACAGGAAGGTCTACTGTCACCAGTCACCAGACAGCACAGAGGACCACAGGAAGGTCTACTGTCACAGTCACCATGCAGCACAGAGGACCACAGGGAGGTCTACTGTCACCAGTCAGGAAACAGACAACCAGTTGATACGGCCATGTCACAAAATTCCATGGCTTGTCTAAGACATCTTTCCGGCGAACTATTGAAGGCAGTTGATGGAGGGAAAGGAAGGAAAACAAGATGGACCGACGACACTGCAGGACGAGGTGGAGGAGGAGGAGGAGGAGGAGGAGGAGAGGAGGAGGAGGAGGAGGAGGAGGAGGAGAGGAGAAGCATAAGGGCTGAGTGCAGAACAGAAGATGTCAGAGCAGGATGAAGACCATAAGGAAAGGCGTTCCACGAGTGGCTGTACTGTCGTCCGCACTTTTCACCATCTTCACATTCAATTTCAACGTGTATTCATGATGCTTTTCATCATCATCATCATCATCATCATCATCATCATCATCATAATTTCAATGTGTATCCATGAGGTTTTCATCATCATCTTCACACATACCATTTCAGTGTGTACATTCAGGATGCAATTTATATACATGACCCATCATCCGGTGCCCTGAACAATACGTGACTAGGACACTGTGTCGCCGATAGTCTGTCCGAGTGCGAGCGTGCCTGCATAGACAGGGCCAGCTGTTTGATGATTGTGTCCGTAAAAACAACGAACAACGTTTCATTGCCCGTACAAACTACACACACCACGCCAGAACTGGCAGGACAGCAAGTAATTACATTTTAGCAAATCGGTTGAAATAAATAATTAGGTAAATGAATAGATAATATAACGATGAAAGATGAAAGCAACACAGTGCCAACTCCAAAGCCCACTAATTTTACGAGGGTCCCAGGTAAGAAAGACAGCAACTGTAGCAGGCAGTAAGTCCCCCGGTGTCTGAGGGGAAGCCGAAAGGAAATCTTTATAAGGAACCTTGACGAACAGCCCGGTCGTCTCCCCTGAGCATGGAAAAAACAGAGAGTTTTAAGAAGAAATTTGAAAAAAAAAAAAAACAACAAAGAAACAAAACCTGACTGCGCCTCTCTCTCTCTCTCTCTCTCTCTCTCTCTCTCTCTCTCTCTCTCTCTCTCTCTCTCTCTCTCGAGACACTTTTGACAATTTGATATTTTATTGTCATTACCAAGAGAGAGAGAGAGAGAGAGAGAGAGAGAGAGAGAGAGAGAGAGAGAGAGAGAGAGAGAGAGAGAGAGAGAGAGAACAGTCTTAGATTAGGAAGAGTTCGAATCCCGCCTGCCAGTGCACCGTCCCAGAATGATAGTAACAAAGGCTATGTAGCTTTGCTAATTTCATATGTGATAGCAAAGGTTGCGTGGCCTAGCTCATTATACACGCTGGTTAGTGTGGCCTAGCTCATTATACACGCTGGTTAGTGTGGCCTAGCTCATTATACACACTGGTTTAGTGTGGCCTAGCTCATTATACACACTGGTTTAGTGTGGCCTAGCTCGTTATACACACTGGTTAGAATTCCCTTTGTTCCATCCAGGGAAGCAAACTCTCTCCGCCTCGACAAAGTCCAATATGGCCGATCGTTACACACATGTGCGAACAAAAATCACACTTTTCTTACTTTTAGGCATTTGATTAAGCTTCCTAATACGCGCCTTTCCCCCAACCCAAAGTTATTTCAGCCCAAAAATACACATCATTGCACATATCTAAACAAAAATTCATATATCCTACAAGACAGGTGGGGTTTTCAATCACTTCTCCGCAGGGACAGGACATCGAGTGTCTGCCCTTCCCTCTCAAAGTGTACTGTGTTTCACTAACACACACAACTTCTTCAAAGTCTGTCTTCAACACGGAATCTTTTCCCCACTACTACACAGGACTCAGGCACAATAGTCCAGGCTCTCTCCCAGCAGCAAGGAGTCAGCCAGGTACCATGCCCCAGCAGACAGCAACGACGACAACAACCACGACCGACGTCCGGGAGCGTGCCGCCGATGAAAACAAGTAGTGGTTGCAGCTCCCTTATCGCTCTCTTCAGAGTCAGAGGGGAAGGTTTCGCTCCGCCATGGCCAACAGGTTTGACCGTTGAAAGCTAGATGAGAGCTGAGAGTGCGGGTCTGTCCACTCTAGAATCCTGGAGTCCACAAACATCTCTACACGCCTGGCTTGACTGTCTGCGTTCGAGTTGTGTGCCTGTGAACGTGTTTTCCCCCGGGCTGCACGAGCACACAACACGACTGGGGTATCTCCTGAAAGACAAACGAAACATTACATGAGTCGATAAATGCGGCCAAAAATGAATGGTCAAATTCCTATGCCCGACATACAGGAAGAAACGCAGGAAACTCCGAGGATAATCTAAAGATGGGCGAAGAAATGACTGGTCTCCATGAATGCCAGACAGTAACATTCAAAAAGCTAGAAAGCAGAGAACCAAAGGCAACGATACTGGCATTTAGGTATCCCAGTGCACATGTAATGTATCAACACACACACACACCGACACTCAATTATCATCCATAGATCAACATAAAAATGCCGCATCCACTGAATTTTAGTACAAATGTTGCCCTTGAGTCTGATGTTAAACTGAAATCATGCTTGAATTAGTTATTGATTTTCTTGAAAAAAAAAAAAAGAGAGAGAGAGAGAGAGAGAGAGAGAGAGAGAGAGAGAGAGAGAGAGAGAGAGAGAGAGAGAGCTTCTCTCGCATTATTTTGGCAACATAGAGTTATAAGACTATGACAAGCTGCGGAATTGCTCTTCAAGAAAATTGTGGCAGACTTTTTTTTTTTTTTTTTTTTTTTGCATTTTTTTTTTACCAACAGTGGTTTTGGGATTTCAAAGAAACGTATTGCTCTTCAAGAAGATTGTGCCAGACTTTTTTTTTTTTTTTTTTTTTAAATAACAATGGTGTGGAGATTTCAAAGAACCAATTGCTCTTCAAGGAGATTGTGCCAGACATCATTTTACTAACAGTGGTTTGGAGATTTCAAAGAACCAATTGTTCTTTAAGAAGATTGTGCCAAATTTTGTTGTACAAACAGTGGTGAGAGGATTTCAAAAAACGAATTACTCTTCAGAAGATTGTGCCAGATTTTGTTGTACAAACAGTGGTGAGAGGATTTCAAAAAACGAATTGCTCTTCAGGAAGATTGTGCCAGACACTTTTTACTAACAGCGTTGTGGGGATTTCAAGAACTTCTTTCGATACTGGCCTACCGAGTAACAACAAAAGAACAACAATGTCAAATCTAGCACTCCAATGTTAAATCATGTATTGACGATCTTACGCAAACCATACAGAATCATTAAAAAAAAAAAAAAAAAAAAAAAAAAAAAAAAAAAAAAAAAAAAACGGAATCTGCGACTGAAGGACCAGTTTAAAACATGCATTTAATATTTCGTGGGATGAACATAGCAATTTTCACAACCGAAGGTACAGCAGTCTTACTGGCTTTACATTATCACATATCCCTTCTCCGTCAATTAAAAAGCGATGCTTGGAGCTTTGTGATCGTTGAAATTGCAGACAAACTCAGCTATACCAATGGAAACAATTCATTGAATTCCTACACTCATTTTAAGTGTGATTGAAATACGTTTTGGCAGCATCCCGTCACGTCTGTTGTAAAGTTATAAAGCATGATAGAGAACGCGGCTAAACAAGAGCCAACGTACTGTTTAGGATCAGTGTGCAACGAGTTCTGGCCATCCTTATAAGAACGGTAGAGTTTGACAGAATCGTATGCTTCGAAACAGTTCCAAAATTGTCTGACAAGATCAAATCATTACAATGAGAAGTTCAGATTTAGCACACTAAAGAACAACAACAACAAATACTCACCGTAACGTATGGGTAGAGATACACGAAGGCTGTAAAACACATGACAGAAAGCATTATTTATTTATTTATTTATTTATTGTATTTGTGGACGCCATATAAAACTTGATCACACTCTCTTTTTACAATCGCGGTGAAGGACTGTAAAAATGCTCGCAACTCACATCGTACAAACCTCTTTTAAGACACTGACACAAATGTGTAAAAGTCGCACAGTCCTATCGACAACCATTTACATTATTCTGTATTCATTTTGGTATTGCCTCTGCGCAATATTAGAATTCATTGTTGTGTGTTGTGTTATGTAAGTCGTAGCTTTCACCAAAATGATACGAGTTAATGTTTCACGTGGTAAATAAATCAAAGCACACACGCACGAGCCGAGTACGTGAACATTTGCAGTCGATGTGCAGTTATATCACGCTTCTGCGCTCCTAAACTTTCCCACCTACTCTCCCCCCCTGGCACCGGCTTCTGATATCACATTGAGGGGGAAGACATGAAAGGACATGAAACACACACACACACACACACACACACACACACACACACACACACACACACACACACACACACACACACACACACACACACACACACACACACACACACACACACACACACACACACACACACACACACACACACACACACACACACACACACACACACACACACACACACACACACACGCACACACACACACACACACACACACACACACACGAACAACCAACGACTCCAGCAACGACCCTTTGCCCTCTCACTGTCAGTGACATTAACAAGACGAATTGCATGCACTATTTATTTGCTCAGTAAATCAAGCTCTCCTCACCCTCCATTGACCAGCCTTCATCCACCCATCATTAATTTGTTCTTACCATCTGTGAAGTAAACAAAGACAATACTTGTTCTGATGCCTCACACGACACATTTGATTTATGCATCACACGTGACATTTGATTTACAATTCATGTGTCAGCCCACCGTTAGTATTGGTTTGCTGTGGAACAAATGTGTGTGACATTTCCACCGTTTTTTTTTTTTTTTTTTTTTTTTTTTTTTTTTACCGCACTTGCATGCTATAAAAGCGATATGAAATTTTCAAAAAAAATCGTCTACGATTCCAGCTGGAAGGCCGTGTGCTGAGACTCCGATACACGGTCACACACGCTCTTCAATGTTTAGAATGACGTCTCTTTGCATTTCAACACAAAACTAGATTTTGTTTTGAAAAAGAAGAAAAGGTCGCGCGTGCCTGTTCATACTGTGTTCCAATGTATAGTACGTACAGCTGCATACATTATCCAGAATGTAAACAAGCAGAAGACTTTATTTCAAACTGAGGTTTCTCAGTCGCATACCGTTCATTTTCGTTTTTCTTTTCTTTTCGCTTGCTTTAATTCATCGTCATAGGATCATGGAATTGATCTATTGATCGTTAAATATCTTATTAGATCACTGTAATTTCACCAGTGGGTGTTTTAAAAAAAAGGACAGAAACATAAGTAATACAATGACGTTTAGTATTTTGTTTTCAGTTTTGTTTTGGTAGTTAGTGGTGCTTGTGAGTTTTGACAGAATTTCGGAAGAAACGGCACCAATGCAAGTATTTGATAATCCGTATAAATAATGGTGGGATAAACAAACAGTATCTACAACAGATGTCAATTTCTTCAACGGAGAAAAAAAAACAAGGTACGCTAATAGTTATCATTTGGAAGGTATTCGTTTTTTTTTTTTTTCAGAAACAATACTCATACCTATTCTCCGTTGATTTAGAACTGACCATCAATGTCATGATATATACACTTGTCTGGGATTCTCTGACAGGAAGAACAGTAATGAAAAGGAATGAAAAAAATATACGCGACGTTGTTTATAAACAGTTCCTAAATCACAAGGAAATATGTTGTAATTGCAAACATCATTTCCAGCAAATCCAAGATATTTGACTTAAGTCTAAAGCCTTAAATAAACGTCAAGCTCAAACGTTTGAACCAAGTATTCAAAGTTGATGTAAAAAAAAAAAACTTACAGAAATAAATAAAGGTATCGTAGTGGTGTTCATACATTGAGGTTAATGCTTGTTGGATGAAAAGCTTGATGTCTGTAATCGTAAAAAAAAAAAAAGACAGACAAGAACAGAAAGCGTCACACGTGATTTTAAAAAAAACATGAACTTTTGCGCTTTTCACATTGTCTGTCACTTCCGGTGAAGTGGAGTTTATATCTCTTCCATGACACTGAGGAGTGAAAGAATGATTCATGGAACAGTGGAGAATGCTTCAGAGAGAGAGAGAGAGAGAGAGAGAGAGAGAGAGAGAGAGAGAGAGAGAGAGAGAGAGAGAGTCATCTGCAGCAGGCACTGAATCTAAATTATGTCCCTTTGCATGATGGCAAATTGTCACATCCACTGTCCACCATGAGACGAGGACAATCTTCATTTCTAAAAATGCTTGCGTTGCAGCTTTTACGTCAAGGGAAGTTGCTGATTGACCGAACAATCTTTTATTTTAAAAAAAAAAGTACCTGCTCTCTAAGTATGTCCTTCAGGTCTGTTGTAATTTCGCCGGAATCTTTACACAATCTGGTTATTATCTTGTTCTTGCTCCGAGCCATTTTCTAAAAATACAGAAATATTTAGTATTTCGTTCACCCTCTTCTATCCATTTACTACGTGAACTAACTTGCGCCCCTTTTACTTTATCTGATAGTAGCAGCTCCTGCTCCTTTTTCAGTTTCAAACATTTGACTTGGAGGTTACAGTTCCTAGGATTGATTGTTAACTCTTTTTCAACTTCTACTATTTGAAGCTGTACGACACGTTCATTGTCTTTTGCATGCCAAGGTTTCACCAAAGTCACGGCAAAAAGATCTAATTTCAGTGTTATAGAGCTCCCACTTTTTACTGTTTGAATCGTTATCATCCTCATCAGCGTTTAGTCATCTTTCTAAGAAGTCCCTCATTTGTTGCACAAAATGTGTGTTCTTTAAGAAACTGTGGTCAAATTTCCAATAGCTTAAAGCTGCAAGTAAAATTAGCTGGATCAAGTTCAATAACAACGGTTTTGTGATCAGGATTGGGAGCGGTAAAGTGCTCACAAGAGACACAGTTGTGTAAGAAACCATCAGAAATGAAACTGTGGTCCAAACGACGAGCAACAAATGGATTTGCTCAGAGCCATGTGAAGTCTTTTTCTTCGGGGTGATAAATTCTCCATAGGTCAGAAAGCTGCAGAGAGGAGATTGTATGTGTAAGTGTGTTCACCTCTGTTTCTCGATGAGAAATGCCGGAAATTAAATCAAGCTTGTTGTCCAAAACACAGTTCAGGTCACCACACAGAAGAAGATTATGGTCTGAAAGATCACAACATTTTGTAGAGAGATTTCTGAAGAATGTTATCTTCTCACGAGACTCGTTGAGTGCATAAACATTTTGCTAAAGTCAAAGCTACCGTGTGAAAGTTTTACTACTAAAAGCCTGTCTTCTGTTTGTTCTAACATTCTCATTCCCCCTAAAATTCTTAGCAACCAGAATCATCTCTCCCTTAATTTTGGTTTGTTCCTTCGTTATGAAATATAGTTCCACCTAATTGTTTTTCCCACAAAGGTATATTAAAGATGGCCACATGAGCCTCCTGTAAACAAATTATGTCAAATTTTTTATGCTTTAAATAATGGAACATAGAAAGACGTTTTAACTTACTTCTCAGGCCTCTTGCATTAAGAGATGATATGCGTCATTTATCCATCTCTGTGACAAAGACATATTATTAGTTTTGCATGTACATTCAAATCGGTGAACACACCAACGAATGAATTCGAACGTACATACACACGAACATGCGTACATATGTAAATACATACATGCATGCATACATACGTACACACGAACAGACGGACAGACAGAAACACAGGCAGACAGAAAGTTAGAAAGAAAACAAGACCGACCGACCGACGCACGCAAGCTGGCAGACAGATAAACGGATGGGCAGATAGACTGTCAGACAGACACAGACAGACATAAAGACTGGCAGACGAACGGACAAACAGAGACAGGCAGATAGGTAAATAAATATTTGCATGAATATACAAGCAAAAAAACATGTTAAGTTGACATTTGACACATACACAAACTTACATATATACACGCTCACGTGCACAGGCAAAGTTTCAATACATTCTTACAGAATAGAGTTCAAACAATGAAATACGTGAGGGATAACCAGGTCATATTACACTCTTCCTTTGTCACATTTCCAGGCACTAGTATTCAAATCCAGTGTACGTAGCAATCTGAAAGTGCAGAAGTGCAATGGGGAATGTGTTGGTTCTCTGGGTACTGTGGGAAGTTTCACGTGCGATGAGAACTGAAAACACAACAACCACGATAGACGCTCTGTACATCGGCAGCAAACAACACAGTTCCATCGATACTTCTTGGAAACACGTTCATTACCAGCACGAAGGAAGGGAAGCATCCCGTACCAGGTGTAGTGATTACTGCTGGTGCCAGTCAACATTCCAAACACGTCAATGAAACAGAAACAACGTCTCTCAGTGAGCTGCCCAGACAGAACACTCACACACAAGACAGCACAGGGACAACAACATCCAGTGTACCCTTGCCATCTTATAACTTGTCGTCGTGTTTGCTGGGCTCAGACACAGACCGGCGATCTTTGTTAATAAACAACACACATGGTCATATGTTTGCCCGTGTCTATTTGCAACAACAGTCAATTTGTGAAGTCGCAATTCAAGTGCCATCCGACAAAGTCGTACACGTTAGGAGTCCTCTGCATAAAAATGTGATAATTACTTTATATGAAATTATGAATAACCGGAAACGTTCAAAGATCTGGACTTGGCCACATGGGGACGCACGCTATGGGACGCGCTCCTGTACTTTGGGAAATACAGCTTTTCTCACAGTTCGTAAACGTTATGATAGAGCGACTTTTGCAGAGTTCTCTGCACATTTTTCTGCCATTGATTCGGATTTCCAGATCATCCCTGTATCTTTTACTGCAGGTGAGTACACACCTTCACTAAGAAAAAAGGACAGTATTTATGATGACTGAGATTAAATATTAGAACCGACCAACTGGAATCAGCTAAAAGAGGTTCTGACAGGTAGGAGATTCAATGATTGATCCTCTGTATAATCCAATGTCTCCGAGACAGGCCAAGCATCCATCGGTTTGATAACGATCACTGCCCTTCAAACAGTTAACGAAGTAGAAGTATGACAGTAAATCTAAATCAGTGACTTTGGCCAGGTACTAAACAAAGAAATGGATTCTTATTACCATTCTGCTAGTACAAATAAAAGATATAGAGTGTTCTGATTACTATGAACAGACCGGTACAAAAGGGGGAGCGGACGTTGCCAGGCTTTGCTTGTTATGACTTATTTTGTCATCAAGAATGACCGTGTGTCCTGTGAAGATTTATGATGTATTGATAACCTTACTATGTGACTGAAGACCATAATGGAGATTTACAGCCTTAATCACTTGAAGGAATGTTGTTATTAGCATTGTTATTATTATTATTAATTTAAACATTATTGTTGTGATCGTTGTTGCAAACGCTATACTGATATTACCAACAATTCACAGAGATTTTGGTATAATGAACTCAATTTGACCACAGTGGACATAACAACTAGACCTGTTTCTTTGAAACTTTCTAATTCTCTGTCTGTCTGTCTATCCGTCCGTCCGTCTGTCTCTCTGTCTATCTGTCTATCTGTCTGTCTGTCTGTTTGTCTGTCTGTCTGTCTGTCTGTCTGTCTGTCTGTCTCTCTCTCTCTCTCTCTCTCTCTCTCTCTCTCTCTCTCTCTCTCTCTCTCAAACGAGTAGTTCCTTACAGTATATGACTATTGTGATCTTGAGGCACTCAAGCATTAGCATGTTCACCTACATGGGAATAAATATTTGGACTATGCGGTATTAAATGAAAAGCTTGTCAGCAATCAGATTTATATCCGAATTAACTGATGGTAGAGAAAGCGAGGGTGTTTGAAACGATTTTGTGAGCTTTTTAAACTGTACACAGCTATTCTTCATAAGTGTGTGTAATCCATTTCCTTAGAGATCAGTGGGAACAAGCGCTGCTTTTTTTCACTTTGTCAGTTGTTTAGTCAGTCACGTTGTCGTCCTGTGAAGCAGAGGGTCGCCTCGTCTCTGGGAGCTGACAATAGACTGGTTGTGGTCTCCGCAGGTTTATTGCCACGTGCTCTACTCCTCTTCACAGCAAGTTTGTCAAATATGCACAAATCTAGGGGGATGTGAAAGTGAACATTACCAGCTCTCTAGCACAACAAGACCTCTCCACGAGCAGGAGCTCATGAACTCTACAACCCATGATAATGCAAGTCTTCTCAAAGGCGCGTACTGGCCTCGAAATGTAAAAGTAGTGTACCTTCTTCATGCAGAAATAATAGAATTTTTACATGAATTTAAGTCAACATTCATATATTGACGACAGGCAACGCCTCAAAGAGATGTTATAAAATCAGCTAAATATTGCGTACAAGGACTGATGGAAATGTACAGACTTGGTATGATCTCTCCTATTTCTGACAAACATGCAAACTAGTCAGAAAAAAACAACCATTAAACCTTTTAACCTTACACCGTTCCCTTCACTGAGTATGGAGCCAAGTTCAGACTTCGTGAAGGGAACGCCAATGGGTCAAATAACACAGTTAACGCTGTTAATAAGTGCAATCATCACAGTCCTACAGGGAAAAAAAAAGAACAAAAGGGCAGAGGATGATGGCTGGTGCTTCTTAAACGGTGATTTTGATTAAGACAAGGGCATCCTATTCCTATCCGTAGTCAACGCTTTCCCGGTTAGATCATACAGGCTGTCTTCTCCGTTAGATCATACAGGCTGTCTTCTCTGTCAGATCATACAGGCTGTCTTCTTCGTCAGATCATACAGGCTGTCTGCTCCGTTAGATCATGCAGGCTGTCTTCCCCGTCAGATCATTCACGCTGTGTTCTCCGTTAGATCATACAGGCTGTCTTCTCCGTCAGATTATACAGGCTGCCTTCCCCGTCAGATCATACAGGCTGTCTTCCCCGTCAGATCATACAGGCTGTCTTCTCCGTCAGATCATACAGGCTGTCTGCTCCGTTATATCATACAGGCTGTCTTCTCCGTTAGATCATACAGGCTGTCTTCTCCTCCGTTATATCATACAGGCTGTCTTCTCCGTTAGATCATACAGGCTGTCTTCTCCGTTAGATCATACAGGCTGTCTTCTCCGTTATATCATACAGGCTGTTTTCTTCGTCAGATCATACAGTCTGTCTTTCTCTGTCAGATCACCAGTCATTACACACCTGAGGTCCCCTTCCGCACTTGGTAGACCAAACACAAAGGTGGAAGATCTGGCTTTCCACGAACTTCATTCGGCCCCAACAGACGTCTCCACTCAGACTCCAACCTGCAACAAGCCTCGTCATCGCCACACACGGCACTCTACCCTACATCTGGAACAAAATTCCGGTCCACAGTGGGCCCAGTGATACATGCAGACGCAAAACCTGAAGTTGCAGATCCTTCGTACCAACTAACAGAATACTTGAACAAAGGCACAGCGCTACACAGCCAAACGTGAACACAGATCCACGTTCCTACAGAAAAAAGTCTCCCCTTGTCTGTTGATTCACCGCAATCTCCCCCTGTCTGTTGATTCACCGCAGTCTCCCCCTGTCTGTTGATTCACCGCAGTCTCCCCCTGTCTGTTGATTCACCACAGTCTCCCCCTGTCTGTTGATTCACCGCAGTCTCCCCCTGTCTGTTGAATCACCACAGTCTCCCCATGTCTGTTGAATCACCGCAGTCTCCCCCTGTCTGTTGAATCACCGCAGTCTCCCCCTGTCTGTTGATTACCGCAGTCTCCCCCTGTCTGTTGAATCACCGCAATCTCCCCATGTCTGTTGAATCACCGCAGTCTCCCCCTGTCTGTTGAATCACCGCAGTCTCCCCCTGTCTGTTGATTCACCACAATTACAGTCTCCCTCTGTCTGTTGAATCACCGCAGTCTCCCCCTGTCTGTTGATTCACCGCAGTCTCCCCCTGTCTGTTGATTCACCACAATTACAGTCTCCCTCTGTCTGTTGAATCACCGCAGTCTCCCCCTGTCTGTTGATTCACCGCAGTCTCCCCCCCTGTCTGTTGAATCACCGCAGTCTCCCCCTGTCTGTTGATTCACCGCAGTCTCCCCCCTGTCTGTTGAATCACCGCAGTCTCACCCTGTCTGTTGAATCACCGCAGTCTCACCCCCTGTCTGTTGAATCACCGCAGTCTCCCCCTGTCTGTTGAATCACCGCAGTCTCCACCTGCCTCTTGACTCACTGCAGTTGCAAAGCTTTGACATCCCAGCGACAACGAATCAGTCTGGGTCCTACTTTACCCCCGAGAGATGTGAGACTTGAAGAACAAAACTGTCAGACGTGTGATTCTGAACACGGACCAGAGTCTGCCTGAAGCTGCAGAGATGTTCCCTGATAGGAGGATGGAGGGAACTCTCCTTGAGGAGACGTGGATCTCTATCCACAGCACATTGGGAGGAAAATATATTCTTTCATTTTGGATTTTTCCGCTGACAATTTCTTGAGTCTTCAACCAAATCTGGCGCATGGTAATAATCAATTGTTAGTTCTGCACACTCCTGGCTTTCATGAATTGCTTACCTTCCTATTTCAGTAACTCTGCTGATTTTTTTTTCCGGATCTAACTGATGAACGTGAATTCACCGAGTCCGAAATTCTTGCAATAAAGGTGAGGGAAAACCCAGATGTAAAAAGACATAAAAGTTCACGACTCAGACCACAAAATTTCCCATTTTGCTGACGGCACCCAGTCACTGAATAGTTGTGATAAGTCATCCTTAAAAAAACATAAAGTACACTGTCGGCAAATCTTCAGGCATATTTCTAAATACAGAAATAACTTTGGCAATCTGATTAGGTAGTAAGAACTATTGAAATGTAAGAAACATAGCATACGAAGAAGAAAAAGAAACACCCGGAGGTGCTGGGGAGGACCCACAGAAGCACTGTCTTCACCTGCCTTTTGAGCAGTCCTGTACCACCCTTGGAGGCCTGCGCTGTGTTGACGATGGGTACAGGCACGCGCAGGACACTCCATTAAGATATCAAGGGACATAACTGCTCCTGAACAGAGGTAGGTATATCGGACTACAGGAAGCAACTCATAACAGCCTTAAAGTAGCATCCCCATGGGTGTACCAGCTCGTTTTTCATAGCATGCGTATATTTATTATGAACTCCTCAGAAGCATAACATACCAGGCACATGGGTTTACACAGAATGTAACTGAATACCAGTCTATAAATGATGGCAAAAAAACGTTTGGGGAGAAAAAAAAACTCTTTTAAAGATATGGCTGTAAAGAAAAAAAAATTACGCCATGTGGATGAGTTGCCATTTTAAATTCAACTTTTCTTTCTAAGTTCGTTCACCTTCTACGATCAGATCAACCTGACCACATGATAAAAACTTTTTAAAAAAGTGTGTTGAACTTGTGTTGGGAGGTTAACAAGAAAGAATCAGCAGAAACAGAGCTGTAGCCGTGTGAAAAAGGGAGGATTAGGACCTCCCGACTATATTCCATATATCTCATTTCTCAAACTAACTGGTATAAAAAGGAGAAATAGAAGTAAACACTCACTGGACACGATAACTCCCCCCCCCCCCCCCAGATCCATCCTTGTATGGAACATCTGAGTTCTCTACCCAGTTTCTGGAAAACAGAGAGCAAGTATGACTTTTGTGTGGATACATTTAAGGCTTATAAGATGATTTACAATAAAAGTGGAGCCCTAAATGGAATAATTGATAACAGAGCCTGGCTTTTCGCCTTCCTGTTTTGTGAAAACAAGGTTTACAATTTGACTTAATGGCACTAAGAGATGGATGGTCGATTCTCAAAATAAGATGGAGATTTTTTTTAACATATACAGAATTGACAACAAAATAAAACCTAAACGTTGATTTTATACCTTAGTATGGCTGGACCCAGTCCATCAAGAAATGTATAAGACAAACAGAAATAAACTTAAATAACTATACCACAGGTAAAATACCTGTGTGTACTAAAACAACATCTAGACCGTGCGAAAGGATGCACAATTATCACGATACATTATACAAACGTAGGACTAAACAAATCATGTTCACTGTGGGCATAACAATGGAACAATTACATACCCTGGAAAACTATTTTTTTTGAGAGTTGAAATTAAAATGGTTCAGCTGAGGATTTCACATGAATTTTTTTTGCAAGTAATGTGCTATGAAAAATGAGATTGCCAAATGCGTTTTAGCCCCCTTTGTGCCACAGTCACTGATAACACTCTGTGTAAATGTACCTATGTCATCGAAAACTTTCTGTGGAAATGTATCTACACATAAAACTTCTGGGAAGCACTTAAAAGCTTGCTCAGTCAGAACTGTAACACGATATCGAAGTTAAAGAGTTGTGAACATCTTGTTTTGTTTGGAGTAGAGGATAATACAAACACTGAAAATACTATGGATTCTGTTATTCTTTGTGCATTTCTGTTATTCTTTGTGTTATTCTTTGTGCATCTATGTATGAATTACTTCCCCTCATATTCAGAGGCTATGACAGTTCGTTTTATAGTGTTCAGGGGACACTTTCATAATTCCCAAGAAGGGGTGGTTTGGAATAAAGTGGAGATAGGTCTGGATTTAGTCCTCAGAGTGGGAGTTTGGGTATGACCCCTTTTTCATCCACCAGAAATAGCATGGGTGTGAAGTGAATATAACACAGATTAAACTACCTTTTTTCAACGATTTCCAGCGGAACAATTCGTTCCAGACAGGTACAAACGTCAAATGTCAAAAACTATGTTGTGTTATCCATGATACATATATCTATCTACGTATCTATCCATCTATATATATATATGTATGTATGTATGTATGTATGTATGTATGTATGTATTTATGTATGTATCTATGTATCTATCTATCTATCTATCTATCTGTCTGTCTGTCTGTCTGTCTATAGTTGAATTCAACAAATCATACAATTGTGGCAGGTTAAGTAGGCCACACATTACAAATTGTCTACCTGAAAGCTAGGGAACCTAAACACATCCTTATGCAATACATACATAGAAATCCACCAGAGAGAAGAATGATGAATGGTACCAGAGAGGAGAATGGTGAATGGTACCAGAGGGGAGAATGGTGAATGGTACCAGAGAGGTGAATAGTGAATGGTACCAGAGAGGAGAATGGCGAATGGTACCAGAGAGGTGAATAGTGAATGGTACCAGAGAGGAGAATGGCGAATGGTACCAGAGAGGAGAATGGTGAATGGTACCAGAGAGAATGGCGAATGGTACCAGAGAGGAGAATGTTAAATGGTACCAGAGAGGAGAATAGTGAATGGTACCAGAGAGGAGAATGGTGAATGGTACCAGAGAGGAGAATAGTGAATTGAATGGTACCAGAGAGGAGAATAGTGAATGGTACCAGAGAGGAGAATGGTGAATGGTACCAGAGAGGAGAATAGTGAATGGTACCAGCGAGGTGAATGATGAATGGTACCAGAGAAGAGAATGATGAATGGTACCAGAGAGGAGAATGGTAAATGGTACCAGAGAGGAGAATGGTCAATGGTACCAGAGAGGTGAATGATGAATGGTACCAGAGAGGAGAATGATGAATGGTACCAGAGAGGTGAATGATGAACGGCACCCTGATTCTGGCTGTGCAGGGTACATACAGACAGGAGGCAGTGCTACATGCTTCCCACGTTTGCCTCAGAGAAGGAGCTGTGCCACACTGACTCCGCCTCCTGACCATGTCATCTTTCTCACGATTCCAAGGGACGAATATGGAGACCTTTCTGTGCTTTGTGGTCATTGTGGGTCAGGGCGGAGTGGCAGAGCCAAATACTACGACAAGGCTTTCCCAGCAAAATTTAAATCTTATGTATTTCCTGGTGATTTCCCGTGTAACAAATCTCAACAAAAATTTCTGTTTTCTGTTTATGTCAGTGGTAAGTTTCGTTCAACGTTCAATAGTTTCTATGGATACAAATTTCGATTCTCATTTCACCCGGAAAATGCGACACCAAGGCGGAGTCAAGAGTCAGGGTCAGACGCAGGTGCAGCATGGAACTGTTCCTTATTCTCAAAGTCAGATCTGGAGCATCATTTCCCCTGTGACATGGTCCCTCAGTGTGCTGGCTCTGAAGATGAGGTCCACTGTCCCTACATGTCCGACAGATGTGGACTGGATAAGGTGTTTAAGTCTTTATATGTATGCAATTACTGTGATGTATATTTATCAGTTTCATTTGGTAATGTGTCAAGAAGAAAAAAAAAGTGCACAGCTTTGACAAAAAAAATCTCATTTACCGCATGGCTGACTGATTGCCCATAGAGTGTTTTCCCCTAGCTGTTTCATCCCCCTTGAAAAGCTTTTTAAAGAAGCGCCAATATTTCTCCAATGTCCCTGTGTCACAATTCTTCATGTTTCTACCTTTATGCTCTAATCTTGTTTTCCCCCCCTGAGCTTGTGCAGATGAATATGTCCTTTTCACTGATCTCTGTCCAGGATATAATGTAATCACCCATGTCTTTTTCGGTTTGTTTCTTTGTTATTTTCTTTTCTGTGAACAAGATTACGCACAAAGTGCCTAGCTGATTTTGATACCACTTTGTAGACCGAGCTGCAGTACCAAGTAGAATCCTGCTGCAGGAACTACAGAAAGAGCAGCTTCTTTCCGCGCTCTGGGAGAGAGTGGGAACAATCTTCCAGCTGAGGCAGGGTATCGGCCTCGCTGGAGGACTTCAAATCCTGGATTTAACCTCCTCCCCCTCCCTCCCCCCCCCCTTCCCCGCTCCACTCCCCTCTCCTGCTCCCTCTCCTGCCCCCCCCCTCCCCCACACCTATCCCTCCTCTTCACCTTAGTTAGTCTGTCCCACCCAATCCAGTGAAAGGCCCACTTATGCCCCCCCCCCCCCCCCCCCCCTCCCCCACTCCTCTTCCTTTTGAGGCCTGAAAATCGTGGTGGCGCCAGACCCCCCCC
>JADBJO010005753.1:85000-102500 GCA_016801955.1 Conus betulinus | reverse complement strand
TCTTCATTTCAGGATGTCGCGCGCGTGCACGTGTGTGTGTGTGTGTGTGTGTGTGTGTGTGTGTGTGTGTGTGTGTGTGTTGTGTGTGTGTGTGTGTGTGTATGCGCGCGCGCGCGCGCGCGCGCATGCGTGCGTGTTTCTTGTCTGCCGCTTTCTACAGCACCGTTACAGCACCGCAAATGGGATTATTGTCTTTGCAATGTGAAGGGGATTGTCCTTTAATTGTTATGACAAAAAAACACAAACTCAACGCGTGCTACTTGGCTGTTAATTTAAAAACCAAGTGGTTATACCTTTCAATGTAAATTGGCTTGGATATTTGACCCCAATGGGAATACACGTAAGCTTCTGTGACAGTTGTCGTCCTTCTTCAAGTTATTACTGTTTACGTCAAAATCATCCTTTTTCGTTTCCCATAGAACAACAATAATAAACAATGCAGTTCACTTAGATACTTCTTAGCTACCCATACTAGGGATGTGCTGAGTGTCTGAAATGTAAGTAACGGTTGCTGTCAAAGAATTATTTCACCCGCATTTTAGGGGAAATGAACATTAGATGTTATATTTTCTCAATGTCATTATTGATTTAAACAGCACAACTCAATAGAAAAAGTATACAAATCAGCCGCTTGTCTGCAATACTCATGGAGTGGATGAATATCTTCTCTATAAGTTACGATAGCTATCTGCTGCATGAACAATGCCCAAACTTACTATGTGAATAAGCATCAATACTTGCCAGTAAATAACTGGGGACAGAAAATTTCTCAAGCGCGTCAGTAAATTTTGATCCAACTAAAAAGCAGTTTCAGATTCAGATTCGTGGTATTTGGCCCCTATCCTTTTTGCCGATACCTTTGGGAAAACGTCGGATTTTCTATGGGAACCCTCCATGTAAGTTTTAATTCAATACACATGAAAATTCATCATCAAAACCAAATCCCCTTAGCATTTGTCATTGATACTTCTATAACAATTCTGTTTGATGTAAATGAGTTGCTCACCTCTTGTACGACCCCCGACCAGGAGTACATTGCTTTGTCTGACTGAACCTCAAGCTGATCGGTGTGTTTTAACGTGTCGAGAGCACATGGCTCATGCGGACTTAGCTGTGGGAATCGCCAACACACACAAGCTGTCCTACTGACTCCGGGCAGATACACTGTCAGGGACTGGATTCATGGTTGCAAAGGGAAACAAACCCACAACTACCAAGAGTCCAGAAACAGTTGTTGGAAAGCCAGTTCAGGTGATTGTGCCATTCCACTTTAGTGAAATGCCCCAACCAAAGCAAGAACTTCAGGACTTCTTGATGATGGCGAGACTGTGCTTCCATTTTATTGATATGCCCGAACCAGTCTGCTAGCCATTCCATTTTGATGAGGATAGAAGACTGCCCCCATTTTATTGATATGCCCCGACCAGCCTAGGACATCAGTGGCACTTCTTGATGAGGGTAGGCTGTTTTGATCCAGAACAAACAACAACAATTCTAACACGACAAAAACAAAGAAGGATAGAAAACAGAGCACGTGGAACCCCATAAACTGCCTGAATTGGCTTACCGTGGAAAATCACGACCTTGAATGAGTTATGTAAGATTAACCGCATAGTGGACTTCGGCCTTGCTGGATAGTCACACTTTGTGTTAAAGAAACACCCCGAACCATGCCATGGGTGGATTATTGAACTCTGCAAATTCTGTGTGTCAACGTGGCTACCCTTTGAGGAGATATTCCCTGTGTATTAAGAACTACCGACAGACTTCAGTGCTTTTATATCAATGCTGATCGTTTGGGGACGGCGAACGGGGGGGGTGCGGGGGGTGGTGGGGGGGGGGGGGGGGGGGTGGCTAGCTAGACGAGAGTCTGTCTATGTCACACTGATAATCCGTCCAAATGCTTTAAAGCATCGGAAAATTAGCGCAGCAGCGATTAGCAGTTGGTTAGGCTAGTGCTTTATCAAGGCACAATTATTCAAAGCTATGATTTAGAACATAGGTTCTGTCACTCGGGATAAAACAGTATTTTCCAGTGTAGTTCACGAATACGTTAATCCTTTCACGCCCCGATTTTATCATATAAAGTAGGGTATGATGTAGCTCTCTGCATATGATCAGTCAAAACGAACATTCCTTAGAAATTGTGTATACAGCACGATAGGGTATAAACGTGTGTGTATGTGGTATGCAAACATGTGCACGATTATAGACATTTTATACAGCTGGTACAGGGCAGTGGCTCTGCCATTTCTGTGCTCATTCGGTCAGTACAATTGCTGTAAGACCATGACTTGTCCTCGTCACAGCGCCCCTCCCTACGCCTGTATCTGCGCTTTCACCAAGAGGGCTTTTCATTGAGTTTCTTCCTTGTGATCGGGTCATATGCTTACGATTGCACTGCATTGAATATCTGCAGGGGGCAAACTAACAAATTGAGTTTCTTCCTTTCATCGTTCATATCTTATATTGATTGTACTGCATTGAATATTTGCAGGGGTCAAATTAACAAATTGAGTTTCTTCCTTTTCATCATTCATACGTTATTTTGATTTTACTTCCCTTTTTCAATCTGAATTGTTAATACTTATATTTTCATGTCTTGTGAATTATAATAAATATTTTTATAATCTGATCTATTTCATTATAATTGTAGCTGTTATCACTGTAATCTTTTTTTTTTAACCCATATTTCGTTCCTTCCCTAGCTCTTCCCTTTTCCTTTCTTCAGATCTGTGGTGCATTTTTAGCTGACTGAAGTATACATTTCGCACTTAGATTTAAAACCAAATGAATGTTGTTGGTTTGTGTCTAGGGCCTAGTGTTGTTTGTACTGCCTGAAAGAGAGCAGAAGATCAAAACGCTTTGTTTCTGTTTCGCAACTTGTTTGTTATGTTTGTTTGGTGGTCCGGTGCTCATTCTTATGATCCCCTGGGAAAGGCCTGTAGGAAGGTGTGAGAGGCTATAAATACATCTAGTGATTTGTTAGTTAGCATTTCATTGGTTTCTACTTGCGCTTAAATTGCGATGTGATACTCCCTACATTTTTTTTTTTCATTTGACAGGCAGGCAGTTTGTCAGTTTTTTCAATTGAATGCGGTTATTTTTATTTTCGTACATTTTGCTCATTCATCCATTCATTTTCATTTTTGTACTTCATTTCTTTGAGAGGTTTGTTGTCTAATAGTTAGACCAAAGCTGCTTCATTTCTTTGAGAGGGTTGTTGTCTAATAGTTAAACCAAAGCTTCTTCATTTCTTTGAGAGGTTTGTTGTCTAATAGTTAGACAAAAAACTTCTTCATTTCTTTGAGAGGTTTGTTGTCTAATAGTTAGACCAAACCTACTTATTTCTTTGAGAGGTTTGTTGTCTAATAGTTAGACCAAAGCTACTTCATTTGTTTGAGAGGTTTGTTGTCTAATAGTTAGACCAAAGCTTCTTCATTTCTTTGGGAGGTTTGTTCTCTAATAGTTAGACCAAAGCTTCTTCATTTCTTTGGAGAGGTTTGTTGTTTTATAGTTAGACCAAAGCTACATGTTGTCTAATAGTTAGACCAAAGCTACTTGTTGTCTAATAGTTAGACCAAAGCTTCTTCATTTCTTTGAGATGTTTGTTGTCTAATAGTTAGACCAAAGCTACTTGTGGTCTAATAGTTAGACCGAAGTACTTGTTGTCTAATCGTTAGACCAAAGCTACTTGTTGTCTAATAGTTAGACCAAAGCTACTTGTGGTCTAATAGTTAGACCAAAACTACTTGTTGTCTAATAGTTAGACCGAAGCTACTTGGAGAGATGGGGAGTGGAAGCGGATAATGCTGACTTTTTTTGCTTTAAAAAATGTTTTTTTTTTTACCTTTCTATGAATGCTGCCTGATTCAGTTCAGGTTAGGTTAAAGCGAAACAAGGAGGGGTATGATCCCCACCTTTTTAATGCCGAACCCATGCACACGGTGAACTTCTAGAGTTCAATATACCTTTGACCATGACGCTTGTGCAGCTTGGTTTTAACTTACATCACGCCAATCATTTCTGTGTGCAGGTTTACATCGGGGGGAAATGCTACATCTATGAACAGAAATGGATTAGAAGTTATGAGGCCATAGTGACTAGTAAGTGTAGTCAGAAAGGATTCTTGCCTGTCAGTCTGGAAACCCATCAAGAATGGAACCACACCGTGAAATCACTGGAACAAACGGGCATCGTGGATGTGATATGGACTGGTTTAACTAAAATTCAATCACATCCAATGTAATGACATGTTTTGTGCTTGGGCTGTTGCTTTTCTTTTTATTGTTTTATGTCTGCAGTCTTAAATATTTTGTATACATTCTCAGTGACTGGAAAACATTGCCACATACCCAGTAGTTTCTAGCTTTCAGTAATATCTATTGAAGTCCCACCTTTACCCAGATTTGTTCAGTGCTCAGAAGGCATTGAAGTCTCAATCGAGAAAAGCTGAAAACGCGCCTGTCTTTCATACAATTACGTTTTCACATTACTTAAGTTTAAGAAATCCCAGTTAAATTCGCCCTACAGTTGTTTGTGTAAACTTTTCCAGCTATTTCTCTATGGAACACATTCTGTCAGCCTTCCTCTGGAATACGGGACACCATTAGATTCTCCAAACTTTAGACTCTGGCAATCTCCCATGCTAAAGACATAGACACAGACTGACCCCAAGTGTGAGCTCAGACAATCTTTAATTAGTCTAACTAATTGAAATCAGTTTCTGTCACATTAACCGACGGTTGTTCTGACGTTTCACTCTACAGAGCCAGGTATCACGAGTAAATAAGTCATTAAAAGAGAAGAGCATAAATGATCGCTTCATTCAATTCTAACTAATCAGAGAGTGCAACCTTGTTGTTCCTGTCTGTCTTTCCTGACGGTTGCCATTTGACATTGACTGCACTGTACTACCAGTCCTCCTGACCTTGCACGAGCCATAACTGCGCTGTACTGCCAGAGAAGAACCATGGCCATAACTGCGCTGTATTGCCATTTCCTCCTGACCTTGCCATGGCCATAACTGCGCTGTACTACCAGTCCTCCTGACCTTGCCATGGCCATGACTGCGCTGTACTGCCAGTCCTCCTGACCTTGCCATGGCCATAACTGCGCTGTACTGCCAGTTTCCCTGACCTTGCCATGGCCATAACTGCGCTGTACTGCCAGTCCTCCTGAGTCTTGCCATGGCCATAACTGCGCTGTACTGCCAGTCCTCCTGACCTTGCCATGGCCATAACTGCGCTGTACCGCCAGTCCTCCTGACCTTGCCATGGCCATAACTGCGCTGTACCGCCAGTCCTCCTGACCTTGCCATGGCCATAACTGCTGCGCTGTACCGCCAGTCCTCTTGATCTTGCCATGGCCATAACTGCGCTGTATTACCAGTCCTCCTGACCTTGCCATGGCCATAACTGCGCTGTATTGCCAGTCCTCCTGACCTTGCCATGGCCATGACTGCGCTGTACTGCCAGTCCTTCCTGACCTTTTGCCATGGCCATGACTGCACTGTACTGCCAGTCCTCCTGACCTTGCCATGGCCATGACTGCGCTGTACTGCCAGTCCTCCTGACCTTGCCATGGCCATGAACTGCGCTGTACTGCCAGTCCTCCTGACCTTGCCATGGCCATAACTGCGCTGTACTGCCAGTCCTCTTGACCTTGCCATGGCCACAACTGCGCTGTACTACCAGTCCTCCTGATCTTGCCATGGCCACAACTGCGCTGTACTGCCAGTCCTCCTGAACTTGCCATGGCCATAACTGCGCTGTACTACCAGTCCTCCTGACCTTGCCCATGGCCATAACTGCACTGTACTGCCAGTCTTCCTGACCTTGCCATGGCCATGACTGCGCTGTACTACCAGTCTGGCTGATCAAAACAAAGCAAAGATAGAGAAGAACATGAGGGAAGATGGTGCGCTTAACAGTCACAGACGGAGAGGGGCGGGAGGAGGAGAGAATGTCGAGGGTGGACTGTCAGAAGCTAGTATCACCCTTATATATATATATATAAAATGGAAAAAAATATGTGTATATATATATATATATATATATATATATATATATATATATATATATATATATATATATATGTGTGTGTGTGTGTGTGTGTGTGTATGTGTGTGTGTATGTATATGTATGTGTATATATGCTATATATCTATATATATATATATATATATGTGTGTGTGTGTGTGTGTGTGTGTGTGTGTGTGTGTGATACTGGGTTCTGGCAGTCCACCCTCGATATAGCATCTGCACTAGGGCATGGTTGAGTGGAAGAAAGGGCGGGACGGGGCTAGGGGGAGGAGGGGGGGGGGGGGGGGGGGGGGGGGGGGGGGGAGAGGGGCTGGGCAGTGAAGAGAACGGAGCAAAGTTCAGAGTCCGAAGGAGCAGCGTGTTCCTTTGTCTCACTCTGGCGAGTGGATGGGGGGGGGGGGGGGGGGGGGGGGGGTTAGTGGGGGCAAGGGAGAGGTAGGACTGAGTGGCTGATTTGTTATCAGCAGTATTCTGTTGATTATGCCGGTAACTTGTTTGTACGCCAGGTTGAGAAGTCCACATAGTCACCTGTCTTTAAACATGTTCTGGCTGCACTGGTATACTGTCTGTTATTTCGCTGTAAATATAATTCAGATGACTAGACTGAATGATCACAAATACCCTGACATTAAAACTATGGTGGAACTGCACATGTCTGCCTCCACATTCCTTCTGGTTACAGAAACCTCTCTAAACACCTAACACAGGAAACCACACACTATGTCATCTACACTAAGTTTTCGTTTATGTGTTAAATTTTTCGTAAGATATATAGTTGGCAAGAACAGTGTTTGGCAGTATTTGTTTCAGAAATGAAATGACACAACAAAGCTTCCGGTTTTTTGCGAAGCTGCTGCATACACATTTGGAAAAAAAAATGTGTGTAAGGTTCAGATATGGATATGCCATATATATCTATGTAGGGACACTACTACAACTACTATTACTACTGTTACAACTACAACTACAACTGCAGCTGCTACAGCAGGCAGCAATGACAACATCTACTACTACTGCTGCTACTACTACTATTATTATTACTACTACTATTACTGCTACTACCACTGCTGCTGCTGCTGCTGCTACTACTACTACTACTACTACTACCACCATCACCACCACCACCATCACACCACTACTACAAAAGTGTCCATCAGTTTGGGGTTATCAACTTCATATCCTTACAGCTAGCCAAGTATTTCCTTATATCCCGTGCAGTTTTTTTTTTTTCAGTCCTGATGTCGGTGCTTTGGTCTGTGATATCAGGTACAGGAATGTCTTACGGTGGAGAAGTGGTGCTGCTGCTTATTACTTGGATACAGAATACTACGATGGTGCCTATCTTAGGTTCCATCCCTGTGGTGTGTCACCAGAGTACAAGTATGGAAAAGAAGACGTCTTCTGGGAACTGGTTGGCGTCTTATGTGAACCTTCTGTCATGGAGCATCGCAAAGAGCAACGAGTCTATTACACTCCCTGCACCCACAAACTGGACAGAGTGGCCTTTTCAGGTGGTGACATGTCCTCTGGGGCATCTCACACACAGGATATTTGCCTGTGATTCAAAGAGTCTCTGTATGGCTTTAGGCAATCCTCAGAAATGGTATAACAATTATTGCAATGTCGCTCCTGGACTGACCATGCCTTATTTTTATTGTGGTGTTTCTGAGGAATTCATACCTTACACTCTAGTGTGCAATTCTTGTTATGATTGTGGAAATGGTTTTGACGAAAAGTTCTGTGTAACAACTCGCGACACCAAACTAAGAAATGTACAGGTCTGAGTTATTTGTTTACCCTTTTCCCCTTCTTCTAAATGTTTATGTTTCTGTGAACAAAGATGCAGTCTTGATTACCTTGTGAAATGTGGAGTGGAAGAGATAAGCATAAATAAATAACTTACTGCGACCGAAAACTTCACACAACAAAAACAAAAAAATGAGATTTTCAGGCCTGTAAAGCAGACTCGGCTTTTTTTTTGTAACTCTGTTTTAAGAAAAATGTGCCAATAAGAAAGCATAGGGCCTTTTGCAACAATAAAACGCAACAGAGATAAGAAACTCAGCTATGAGAGAATTCCACCTACAAGAAACATGGTTTTATTTATCAGGTCGTGACTGGCTTTGGCAGTTTCCATTTTATACTTTGTATGCATGAATGTTTTCTGCTTAATGAGTGGGCCTTTTATTTGCTACCTTGGTTTAAGGTCACGGTGTCTGGTCATCTGGTGTTACTGACAGTTTGGTATTTAGTCCAGACAGAACCGACCACGAAGAATTCAACAGGGATAATTGGAATTCAATGTTCATATGAGAAGCACTTTTTTTTTCTCTAAAAACTGTGTTTCTTGATTTCATCAAAGCGACACAATAGTTATATAATCAGTCAAATTAAAACTTTTTATATCCTCTTTGGGCGCCTGTTTCTTTTGTGTGTGTTGTTGTTTTTTGGCACACATAACGAAGAAATTCCAATGACTGACATTGACAATGTACACAAACATCACACAAGATTACAAAACATTGATTGACACTGGCAACCACTCAAAGTGCTTGGAGCATTTAACAAACAATTTCACGAAGCTTCTTGTGCTTCTGCCTTATTCTGGTACGTTAAGGAGACCTCCAGGATCCATATGCACTTCGTGCGTGAGTCGTTTGTGAACAAACGTCACTTTAAACTTAACATGCACAAAGCAAAACTCATGACATGCAGATCTGAATCGACTGCTGAAAATAACAAGTGCAGTCGGTCTTTTTGTAGCAGTACTCGCTACTTAAGAAAAAAAGAAGAATGAATTTTTTTTTTTTAAATGACGTATTTCATTCAAAGATCAACATAGCAACTGTCATCAGAGTCCGATAAAATGACATGCATTTCAGTTTATCTTGCAGCTTAGGCAGTAAGCATCAACATTGTCGCTTCCCCTAATGGATTCAATTGTCACGTCAAAGTTTTACAAATACGTCGCCCATGGCATCAATCTTTCATTGATAAACTTAACTGGGTTCAAATATGTGGGTGGGCAATAATCTGTCTGCGAAAACCAATTTTACACCTTGAAGACCCAGAGCGAATTTCTTTGCACTGAACACAACTGTAAGGTACTCTTCCATTGTAGAATAGTTGTGCTATGCTAAAAACACATTCCAGCTGCTGAAGCTAATGGGAGCCCACTTTCCACACTGTGCTTGCATTAGGTCTAATCCGATGCCCATGTCCTCAGGACGTAGGTCTCATAAGGGTCAGGAAGATGTGATCGTACCACTAGTCAAGAGATCCCTGCTGTTCTGGTAGGCCTTCTGTGTCACTGGTCAAGAGATCCCTGCTGTTCTGGTAGGCCTTCTGTGTCACTGGTCAAGAGATCCCTGCTGTTCTGGTAGGCCTTCTGTGTCACTGGTCAAGAGAGATCCTTGCTGTTCTGGTAGGCCTTCTGTGTCACTGGTCAAGAGATCCTGCTGCTGTTCTGGTAGGCCTTCTGTGTCACTGGTCAAGAGATCCCTGCTGTTCTGGTAGGCCTTCTGTGTCACTGGTCAAGAGATCCCTGCTGTTCTGGTAGGCCTTCTGTGTCACTGGTCAAGAGATCCCTGCTGTTCTGGTAGGCCTTCTGTTGTCACTGGCCAAGAGATCCTTACTGTTCTGGTAGGCCTTCTGTTGTCACTGGCCAAGAGATCCTTGCTGTTCTGGTAGGCCTTCTGTGTCACTGGTCAAGAGATCCTTGCTGTTCTGGTAGGCCTTCTGTTGTCACTGGCCAAGAGATCCCTGCTGTTCTGGTAGGCCTTCTGTGTCACACTGGTCAAGAGATCCTTGCTGTTCTGGTAGGCCTTCTGTTGTCACTGGTCAAGAGATCCTTGCTGTTCTGGTAGGCCTTCTGTCTCACTGGCCAAGAGATCCCCTGCTGTTCTGGTAGGCCTTCTGTGTCACTGGCCAAGATCCTTGCTGTTCTGGTAGGCCTTCTGTTGTCACTGGCCAAGAGATCCTTGGTGTTCTGGTAGGCCTTCTGTGTCACTGGTCAAGAGATCCTTGCTGTTCTGGTAGGCCTTCTGTGTCACTGGTCAAGAGATCCTTGCTGTTCTGGTAGGCCTTCCTTCTGTGTTGCCCCACTCCTCTTTGGAAGTTCTTCCTTTCTTTGGCACGCCTAGGAGAGGTGCATACATTACAAAAAAGCTCAGGATGACCTCTCTGTTGGATTCAGCTAAGCCTGTAAAATGCTGTACTTGTTTCTTTGTCGTAGGAAGTGCTGTCTCCTTTACTTTTTTACGTTGTTCTCAAGAGGCTCTTGTGGATTATCCTGAAGTTTATTTTTGGCGAGCTGAAGTGTTTCTTCTAGTCTCTCTTTATCACGTAGGACCACCAGGGCGCTTTCAGCTGCTTTCAATGGCACAGTTTCCCCGTCTGTCTTTACGTGAGCTCTCAAATTTAGAAGGCCTCAATACGAGGATCACTCGTGGGGGTGAAATCGTATTTCTTCCTTTGTTTTTTTTTCCTGTATATAGACAGTCACAGACAGTCCTCATCTGGAGACACATTCTCTTGACCGGAAGTGGTCGGCTTCCTTTTTTTTCCATGCAACTTTGGTTCTCTGGATTTTGCCAGAGATAGAATCATTCCCGGGTGTGGACAGCCACAAGGAGCCTGTCTCCTAGAACAGCACGGCGTGTCTACAACTCATGGCTGTTCGCACCTTCTTCATCACGCTCTCCACTGACAGAGGGAAACTGTAGCCACCTGTATACTGGTCTTCACCTACCTTTACCGCTTCACGACGACCCCACTGCATCCAGTGTCTCTCACAATATTAACGGTCTAACCAGCTGCACGCCCTTTGATACTGGCAAACTGTTGTGTCTTAAGCTGCCACGTTTACTGCAGGTATCATGTTTCTGATTGCTAACAGGCCCTCTAGCCAGGGTCGTATAGTACTTGGTGAAGATCTCTTGTCATTCATTGGAGACTTATCAAGAGCACCAGCACATGTTTGCCCTTCAATCCTTGCTGCAGGTGTTCTTATCCACATCCCATGATCGTCTGCTTCAACAGTTTCAAAGCCGAGAAGAGAGACTTGGTTAGGTGCTGGGCCCTGAGAAATAAACAGTGTACTGGTTTTGCGTCCAAGGACTTCATCATCCCGGGGGTGAGGGATCAACGACATAAGCTGCTGCCTTTCCTGAAAGAAGTAAAGGAAACCAGCAAGAAAGCCTTCCTCTGCTCAACACCCTCGTCATCGAAGGCAAATCCTTTTAAGTAGGACTCTGCAGCCAGTGGTCTGGTGGAGTGACAGAGACGGGAATGACAGGCAGGCTGGCGTCATCAGAATACGGACAACGAAAGAAGATGATAATTTATGTCAAGAGTCCTGTCTCTGGATCATCGGCTGATAGCACACTCACGTATCAACCCAGTTCACCCACCCATACACTCACACTTTGACCCAGTAAAGTGTTATCTGTGTTTCAGATAATGGCGTGGAATGTTCAAGGTTTATTCTACAAGCTAAAAAAAAAATAATTCGTTCCGGCGTTTGGTGAAAAGTTTGAAATGTTTTCTTTCTCAAAACTGTGGTTTTATAGAACAAGTTATATACGAAATGCTTTCCCTGGTTTTCATGTTTTTATTCTCTCCACGCACGACAAAACTACTAGGTGGTGCTACTGTTTGTACACTCCAGTCTGTCATGTTACATGGAAAAAACTACTTCAGTTAATAAAGGACTGTGTCTTTCTGAAAGTCCGTTTTGAATTCTCCGTTCTACATTATTGTGGCTTTTGTTTACATTTCGCATGGACGTTCGGTGATCTCTCTGGAAAGAAAACAGTGATCACGATATTGAATTGTTAGAAAACACTATGTATGAGACAAGGGACCGATATCCTGACTTATCTTGGTTACTCTGTGGCGATTTTAATGCCCATACATCTGACGTCTCTGATGTGTTTGATCTCGGTGAAAAATAGACGTGCACAGCCACTAGAATTTGGAGAAATATTAACGCAGCATAAGCACAAACTGTTCGTAAATCTAAACGCCAGGGTGGCAATCATTATGGTCTGAATCTTATTGAACTGTGCACAGAAGTATGATTTGCTAATTGAAGAATTGAAAGGGTTAGTGAGGGAGAAAATACATACCTATCAAACCAACGTAAAAGTGGAGTACATAATTTTATTTCTTCCCATTCACTCTGCGATAGGTCGTTGACATGTACTTGACAATCAGTTGTGAATCTGATCATTTTCCTATTGTTGCTTACTTACTTCACGTCTTTTGACAGCATGGAGTGTGAGGACAGTTCTTAACAAATTGAACAGGAATAGGAGATTCGATTTGTTTGGAAAGAAGAATATGCAGATTCATTCACTAATTATATTTTCAGCCACGACGAAGGAAAATTTCAATATTTTATGACAGCGCTTGAATGTGACGGGGAGGTGGGGTTGACCTCGTCCTTGGTATGAGTAATTTAAGAATTTTTTTAAAAGTAGAACAAACAACGGATCACTCGGATTTGATCCGGAAGGTTGAAGATGTCCTACATGATCATGTACCTGGAAACTGCAGTGATTATTTAAATATATACATGGAGAGGGGAAGTTCAGGGGACGAAATTTATAGTGCTATCCATGCACTGAAAAATGGAAAAGTATCCTATCGTGCCCTGACTTTGTATATCTCAGCCAGAGATAGTGATGACCAGTTGGTGATAGTGATGGTGAGTCAGTTGTCCGCTCGCGAACATCGTCGTGTTTTGTGTCTTTTTAGATGCAAAGGGTTACCACTGAATAGTATATGTGTCACTTGACTCAATAATCATTGACCCATTTTGTGATCAGTGCGATGGACATCTGTCTTGAAGATCTATCCAATGTCATGATAATCTGCCCGAAACATTCCACACTTCGCAGAAAATGCATACCTTTGTACTATTACCGTTTTCCCGCCAGAATTTAAGATACTGTTATTAGGTTGAAACCTATCAAATGAATTGTTATTTGAAGTTGCGGTTTGCATAACTGAATCCTTGAAATCGAGGAAAGGAAACATTTGTCTATAACCGATTCCTAAAGTAAACGTTTATCTGTAGTGCACATGAATTTTGCTAAGTACTTTTTTTTGTTTGTTTGCAACATACACGGATGGGTCAGCAAATACGGCTGTGAAAAATAATGGAGACGCAGTTTTCATCAAGTTTTCAGATGGCAGATTCTTCAGAAAGTCTGTGGCCACAAATACATATTGCACAAACTACTAAGTTTAAGGACGGAAAGAGAACACTCTGCATACCCACGTCCCCCTCATTGCAAAACTACACAGGTGGAATGATAAACGGTTAGTTCTCAGTGTCAGCAGAAAGGACTTGGCTGAATCGTTCAACATTCGTGTGGGTGATGATCTCATGAGTAGACAGCAAACTGTCACCAGACGCGAGAAGGAAGATGGACGACGTGCCTTCTTTCGCAATGGACGCCCGCATGACAACAGAAGAGAGCAGCACCATGGATGGCGGATTAGCAGACAACGTTCTCTGCAAAGCCATCACGCCGAAATTAAAAAACCAGCCTTGGCAGCCGCTCAGCCCCCACTCCGCCCTCTGATATGGAATCCTTTCCTGCCCTCAGACATCCACATGCCTCAGCTCAGCAGAACGACGGATCCTGCTCTGCGGTCTGCCTGGCGCACCGTCCTGCGTTCTGCCTTTGCTCTCCAGCCCCAACGTCGAACGGATTAACGAGTTTCTTGAAGCTTTTAAGGAAAGGTTGATATTGTACAGATGGCAAAATTGGAATTACCGTATAACAACAGCGACAGGTTCAATCTTCTGTTCGGTCCCTAATGTTAACGCATTTTTATGAGTCAATTTAGACAAACATATATATGTTGGTAAGATTGAGACTTTGCATTTCCAAAATCGCAGTACATCGTAATCGTTATAGAAAATACAGACAAGGTGACTTAATATGTCCACTTTGTCAAAGAAAAGAAAAGGTGCATTTTCGTTTCTGCTGTAGACTGCACACTATGCAGTCTATATGATTGAAGAGGACAATATATATCTTTGAAATAAGGTACACAGTCAGATTAAATCAACATTGCTTATGACATGCATGTATATAAAGAAAACGGTCAGGCATGTGTTTATCTATCTTTAGAGGCTTTTAAGCTGCGTCCTATTATTCTCATTTCTTAAACTTAATGCAAAAGTGTCTCATAAACGATTACATTGTTTATAAACGCCACGTGGACAAATGTTAGTATATACGCATCCCTTCATGAGGGGCAATGACCAAAATATGATACAACTTTCCGTATGCGAATCCGTCTCTTTCTCTCTCCCTCCATCCCCCTCCCTCTCTCTCTCTCTCTCTCTCTCTCTCTCTCTCTCTCTCTCTCTCTCTCTCTCTCTCTTCGTGTCCAGTTTGTATTACATACTGTAGTCATACTGTGGACGATGTATGATAAAGCGAAAAACATGAAGACCAAGTCAGGAGGACCAGTTAGCTTGGTTTTCACATTTTATTATTGTGTTTTTAGTGTAACAATCCCAGCGGACGTTTCGATGATGATATACGATTTCGACAACTTGTCAAGCCGCCAGCTGTAATAAATTTTCTGGAACATCAAGGCTCCCTGTGGTTCGTCTTCCAGCAAATCACACACAGTGTCCTGACACCCACTTCCAGTGTCCGGAGGACGGCTACTGCCTCCCTGTCTATGTCAGGTGTAACGGTATCAACGGACTGTCCAGGTCACCAAGATGAAGCTGGCTGTGACAATTACACCTGTCCAGGGGTTTACCGATGTCAGGGAATAAACAATGCGCCATGTATGCACATGAATCACCTGTGTGATGGCTACCCGCAATGTCCACAGAATGATGATGAACTGATGTGTGACGTGACGTGTCCTGAGCCATGTTCTTGTTCCGGCCTGGCCTTCCTATGTACCCACACCTTCCCCGTCAGCTCTTTCCCGGAGATGCGCTACCTGGATGCCAGAGGAAGTGGACTCTATCAAACTGACATCATGAGCAGTTCCATGTTGATCTACCTGAGTGTTCAGGCTTGTGGTTGGACCAATTTAACAGACTTCACCTTACCAAATCTTCACAGTCTGGATTAGGCGACAATAAACTTATCTATGTCAATTTCAGCCACTTCAAACCGATGCATCATCTGCGAACATTGAGTCTCGCTGGTAATCCTTTATCTAGTGGTTGGTCAAATGACCAAGTGCTGCAGCAGCAGCCGTCAGTTATGTTTTTAAATCTGTCACAGATCCAGTCATACTCCTTTCAAATGAATGTGCTGTCATCTTTGTTGCCGAACTTGGAAATTCTAGATGCGTCCAAGTGTAGAATCACGTCACTGGAAGGACAGGATGTGTTCTTCAAGCTTCGTGTTTTGGACCTTCGAGGTAACCCTGTTCATGATTTCACTCCCCATTTCATGAAAGAGATGAAACTGGTGTCTCATATTTTTTGCCAGTAGCTTCAAATATATGCTGTCCACAGTTTTTTACCATTCGTATTCCGAGGTCAGTGCGATACCCCCACCTGACGAAATCTCATCATGCGATGACTTGCTGAAATCTGATATTTATCGGTTTTCAATAACAGTGTTTGGTGTGCTTGGAATCCTGGGAAATCTGTGTAGCTTTCTTTATCGTACGTACTGTTCATCAGAAAGAATCAAGACCGGCTTTGCTGTTTTCGTCCTTCACCTGTGTGCTTCAGATTTGTTAATGGGGAGTGTACCTCGCTTTCATTGGAATGGCGGACCGGTTCTATGCTGGTGTTTATCTCTGGAAAGAGAGTGAGTGGAAAAGAGGTGCAGTCTGCAGTATGGCAGGGTTTCTGTCTTTTTTATCATCGGAGGTGTCAGCTTTGCTCATTTTCCTGATTACTTTGGATCGATTTCTGGTGCTTCGTTTCCCTTTCAGTCAGATCCGTTTCAGAGCCACCTCACCTCACATAGCGTGTGTCGTCATTTGGTTCCTTGGATTTCTCCTGGCCGCCATACCTCTGCTTCCAGTGACGTCACACTGGGAGTACTACCGCCAGACAGGCATCTGTATCCCTCTGCCTGTCACCAGAGCTGAGTTTGCCGGTCACACTTACTCTTTCAGTGTCATGATCGTTTGCAATCTGGTCATTTTTGTGTTGGTTTCAGTGGGTCAGTCGCTGATTTCTGGTCAGTCAGATCTAACTCGATCTCTGAAGACACACGAGACAGATCAAAAACAAACGTGGCGAGAGTTCCAGGTCCAAAGATTTCATCATTGCCAGACGACTTCTGTCCATTGCCATGTCTGACTTTCTGTGCTGGTTTCCTATTGGTCTGTGTGGTCTGTTGGCATCTCTAGGAACTCCCATTTCAGGGGAGGTGAATGTTGCCATGGCGATTTTTGTGTTACCTCTCAATTCAGCGTTAAACCCATTTATTTACACTCTGAATATAATAGTAGAAAAACGACAGAAGGAGCGAAAGAAAAATGTTAAGTTTTGATATGTCGACCTTCAGTAGTATTGTCCCCTTGGGGTGGTGACTCGTGAATGATACCTTCTTGCGAAGCTGCATTTGAAACTTTGTTCACTCTAAGCCTATAATACACATATGGTCATATATGTACCGTTTTGTTTTTTTTTTTCTTTTTTTTTTGCCAAATCATTACTATAATGATAGAAGAATTGTTAACATACATTTGTTGTCCCCCAGTACTTAATTGTTCAGCATTATATTGTTTGGTCGATCAGTGCACGATTGCATCTCTTAGGAGATCCACGGAAAGGTTGTTCTACTCAATTCTTAGCCGCTGACAATGGGTTGTTGAACAGCAGAGCTGATCACTCAGACTGTTCCATATTTTTTTTTTTTTTTTATCTCCCTTGCATCCTTAAATGGTTCCTCGAGGATAGGCTCAAATATTATCCCCTACATTTCATACAGTTTGCATAATGTTTTAACATTTTCAGCAACTTTTTACCTCTCGACACCTTAGTTTATTTTATTCTACTACCTTTCGCTGGCTGCTTTGAGGGTGCTGTTGGATTCTTCTCTAAGCCCTTGGTGGTGAGAACGCCACAGAATTACGGACTGTGGTGTGTCTCTATTTGACGTCAAGAGCACAGACACAATTAGCTGTCTCTTTTTGATGAGTCTCAATTTAGCGGACAAAAAGTCCAAAAGCACACGATTCTTATAGACCTGTTTTCGAGAAGGATTTGAAGGTCTAGAATCATACAGACCTGTTTTTTCGAAAAGGATTGAAGGTCTAGATACAGACAATACATACAGACCTGCTTTCGAGAAAGATCGTAATAGTACCCTATGCAGCCAGTGAAGGGTTTTCACTTTTACAATATACATTTTTTTTTTAAAATTTCAAGTGTCAAATCATCACAATAATAATGGAAGAATTGTTAATCTACACTTGTTTCCCCCCACTACTTAATTATTTATA
>JADBJO010005753.1:77500-80000 GCA_016801955.1 Conus betulinus | reverse complement strand
CACAACCTGTAAAATCTTTGGAGACTGAATTACCAATTCTATTGACCATACAGAGTTGGAAACTGAATTACCAGTTCTATTGACCATACAGAGTTTGGAGACTGAATAACCAATTCCATTGACCATACAGAGTTTGGAGACTAAATAACCAATTTCATTGACCATACAGAGTTTGGAGACTGAATGACCAATTCCATTGATCATACAGAGTTTGGAGACTGAATGACCAATTCCATTGACCATACAGAGTTTGGAGACTGAATGACCAATTCCCATTGACCATACAGAGCTTGGAGACTGAATGACCAGTTCCATTGACCATACAGAGTTTGGACCAATTCCATTGACCATACAGAGTTTGGAGACTGAATGAATGAATTCCATTGACCATACAGAGTTTGGAGACTGAATAACCAATTCTATTGACCATACGGAGTTTGGAGACTGAATGACCAATGCTACTGATCATACAGAGTTTGGAGACTGAATAACAATTCTATTGACCATACGGAGTTTGGAGACTGAATGACCAATTCATTGACCATACAGAGTTTGGAGACTGAATGACCAATTCCATTGACATACAGAGTTTAGAGACTGAATGACCAACGCCATTGACCATACAGAGCTTGGTGCCTGATGATATGCAGCTGATGTCGTGACACCTACTGACCCTCAAGGCATGCACTTCAGTGGCTACCAAACATGAGACAATCAAACGCCAAAGCACCTCACGACATTATGGTGACTTTAGTGGCTACCAAACATGAGACAATCAAACACCAAAACCCCTCACGACATTATGGTGACTTTAGTGGCTACCAAACATAGAGGTCCTGGAATGCCAAAGCACCTCATGACATTATGGTGACTTTACGACCTTCAACCGAATGTTGTGGTTTTTGACTGAAGCAGCCGGCACTGGCAGAAATCAGGCATTAAATCACCGTGTGACTATTTCGCAGTCCTGTGAGAGTTATCAGCACCTGATTCCATGCATCACCTTTACGTTGAGTTTGAATGAAACGAAGAAAATGAGCAGTATTCCTCCATTGAAATTGTCAGTCAGGCGCATGTTTGGACAGGTTAAAATGAGCAGTGATCTTCAATTTAAATTCAGTCAAGCGCATGTTTGGACAAGTTAAAACGAGCAGTATTCTTCAATTTAAATTCAGTCAAGCGCATGTTTGGACAGATTAAATGAGCAGTGATCTTCAATTTAAATTCAGTCAAGCGCATGATTGGACAGGTTAAATTGAGCAGTATTCTCTTCAGTTTAAATTGTCAGTCAAGCGCATCTTTGGACAGGTTAAAACGAGCAGTATTCTTCAATCAAAATGACAGTCAAGCAATGTTTGAATGAAAGGAAGAAAATGAGCAGTATTCTTCATTTTAAATTGACAGTCCAGCGCATGTTTGGACAGGTTAAGAAAAATGACAGGTCACTTTTTATTTTCGTCCGGCTGACAAGTTTTCTTCCGCTGAGCATGGAGATCATGGCGAGGTTCTCTTGGCGTTCGTGTACCAACTTCCGGATGTTGAATCTCGAGGGAGTTATCGGACATGTCAACTTTTCATGTCAGTCTCTGGGGATCAATCGCTGGTTTTTTGTTTGTTTGTTTCTTTCTTTTTCTACAAATGACTAATAACCTTTGGCTCTTACAAAGTGACAAATAGGTGTGTTTTAGCATCCTGCATGTCAGTCTGTTGTTGTTGTTGTTGTTGTTGTTTTTTTTTTTTTCCCTTTTCTACAGATGATTCATAACCTTTGGCCTTAAAGAAGTGACAACCAGGAGTGTTTTTTTTACAGATGATTGATAATCTTTGGCCCTTAAAAGGTGACAACTACGAGTGTTTTTTACAGATGATTGATAACTTTTGGGCCTTAAAAAGTGACAACTAGGAGTGTTTTAACACTCTGCATGTCAGTTTCTAGGGGGATCAATCGCTGTTTTTTTTTTTTTTTTTCTACAGATGCTTAATAACCTTTGGCCCTTAAAAATGACAACTAGCAGTGTTTTTCTACAGATGACTGAGAACCTTTGGTACTTAAAAATGACAACTAGGAGTGTTTTTCTACAGATAATTGATAACCTTTGGCCCTTAAAAAGTGACCACTAGGAGTGTTGTAACACTCTGCAGGCAGGAACGGCTTTACAATTACAAATACGCAGAATATCTGATTTTGATTCCGTCCGCGCGCGCGCGCGCGCGCGCGCGCGCGCGCGCGCGCGCGCGCGCGTGTGTGTGTGTGTGTGTGTGTGTGTGTGTGTGTGTGTGTGTGTGCGGTCGTGCGTGCGTGCGTGCGTGCGTGCGTGTGTGTGTGTGTGTGTGTGTGTGTGTGTGTGTGTGTGTGTGTGTGTGTGTGTGTGTGTGTGTGTGTGTGTGACTCGCCTCCACCTCCTCAACCCTTCTTCGCTTCCCACTTTATTTTCAAAAGCCAAAACTAACTGATTAAAAAAAAAAACAGACCAAAGTGGTAAATCGCGGATGTCATAAC
>JADBJO010005753.1:55000-67500 GCA_016801955.1 Conus betulinus | reverse complement strand
AATTTACCAAAAAAAGTTATTTCAGATACGGTTACCGTATCGTCTTGTTACCATCATGTCTGACGCTTCCCTTCAACTGATGGCTCTGACGGGGGGCAATATGACCATGCCGTCTAATCGATCTCTGATCATTTTCCGATTGGCTGGGGAAACTGGTCAGTTCCAGAGGACTGCATCATGGTACTGCTGAGTCAGCTGCACCTCCTGCCCGGGAACAATCCTGTTGGCATTGTCAGTCCTGACGAGAGACGCATCGTTCATCAAGCCAAAAACTGCATGCTTCTGTTGCTGTTTCTGATTGGAGGACCAGCTAACGTCATCAACATGGTGGGTGTTCTACAAGCAGGGTCTGAAGGACCGTGTCACTCTGTGTCTGTTTTTCCTGACCTCACGGATAGACTGTTTCTGACCGCTGCCACAATATTCCAAGCGGAAGAACTGTACATGCAGTTTCTCTCAACGCAAAGAGGTAGGTCCCCAGTTTACTTTCGTAATCAACAATAGATTATTAGTTGTTTTAGGAATATACTATACCTCTCCCATCTTCTCCGCCATCATCGCCGTTGAAAGATGTCTCTGCGTGTTCAATCCGTTGATATTCACAGCCTGATCCGTACTCGGACTATGGCGTTTATCATCTTTGCGGTTTATGTCTCAGTGTACTCGCTCTCATTCATCCTTTTTGTGCGATTTCGTATTGGATGCTTATATGACCCCATCTATCGTGTTCGCATCATGGCAGCTATTGAGGGAGAATTCTACAAAGATAACAAAGACTAGACCTGATTAACTTATGGAAGGCGTAGTGTTTGTGTTTGGTGTTGGTGTTCTTGGAGGGACGATGGTAGTAGTGACGATAGCGACAGTGCTGACGACTATGAAACTTCGCCAGATTAGGCAATGGAGATCAGAAATGTCCTCTTCCTTATTTTCCAAAGAAGAAGCTCTGACGACGATGCTGGTGTGGAGCTCCATCTTGTTCATGATCTGTGTGCCCTACGCCCTCTTCAATGTTGTACGGCAGTTCATCCCTGAAGTGGACTATGGGCAAAGCGAGCATAACCTGTTTGTCTGCTTACGTGGATTTCGGAGGCGTTTGCTCTGGTGAAACCTTCGTCTAACATATTTGTGTATTACACAGTGGGTTCCCGCTATCGAGAAACATTCTGGGCGGTTTTCGGCAGAAAGGGGCATCAACAACTGTCTTAAAAGTAACAGCAAAAGGTGGGAAAATGACGAGACTGAGAATGCGAAGCGATGTGGTTTGCTAATTATAACTTTAACATCTCGCCCATGTTAGATATCTAAAAAAACACACACAAATATGAACATACACGCACGCGTACGAACAGAGTGCAAGAGAATCTAAACCATAGATTTCAGTGGCCGAGTATAGACAAGAAACAAGAGAGTTCTTTTAATACAGCAGAACTATGAAATGTCTTATTTTGCTTATGTCTGAATTACCAGATACTGAGTTTTCATCATTTTCTCTTTTTTGTATTTTGTTGTTGTTTTCTCATTCTGTCCATATGATTATGACAGACAAAAAATGTCACAAAATTCATAAATAAAAAAAAGAAAGGTCGCAGAGAATAACAGTATCTGAAAAAGACAAGTTGTCTTTCAAACGAGCAGAAGTTGATGTCTTGCAACTAGACACAACTGCTACTTTACCCCCTCAAACCAAGTAACTGGCCACGGAACACTTTGGAAGCCATCAATTATAATTTCTTTGAGATTTTAACTTGTTAAAGAACTCAGTTGTCCTCCCATGTTTTATGCCGTCCATTCTCCTGTGTCCTGAGTATTTTGTGACACAACCGCACCTAAAGCGTTTATATTTCAATTTTTTTTTTTATAAATCAAATGTCGCTTCTGTAATCAGTGTTCAGAACAAATATGATGCTCTCCAAGACAACTCGGTCAATATCGAAAGTAAGAACTAGCTTGGTGCTAGGGAAAAAAAAAACAAAACAAAACAAAACAAACGCAGCAAGGAAAGCCAAGGGAGTGTACCCAGTGCACATACGTGTACGTGGTTTGCTGTAGAAGGAAACTGCTGTCCATCACCAACGACTATCGTGTAGCAGCAGACGCTGTGTTTAGCGAGACAATTATTTGCAAAAAAACCCGTGATACCAAAGAACTGTGGCAAATTCTGACCCACTGAGAATGGGTACATTTATTTTCTAGTGTCGTTTCTTTTTCCGGAGCACATTTGTCTCTTCTAGAATAAACAAAAATGAAATGACATGAAAAAAAAAATGAAATATTAGAATTTGGGGCAATGGACAATGAATCGGGGAAAAAAGAAAAAGTTTCAAAATCCACATGAACAGCATTACTGCTTATGTTGGAAAAGACATTGAAGCAAGGTTGGAAAAGGTGTGCAGTACAGTCTTCACTATAACATTCCAAAGCCAGCATCCTCGATAGACGTTTGAGTCAGTTTGAAACTGATCGCGGATTTGTGTTCATTATCATCCCTAACACACCTCTGCTGCCAGTTTTAAAAATGGCTGTCTTCACTGCAGGCATGTATTAGGAGTTTGAAAAGTGGCTGTCTTCACGGCAGTGGCTGTCTTCACTGAAGGTATGTCTTAGAAATGTCTAATGCAAAACGAATCCAACGAATGACCATAGAACATGGAAATGACCGGTAACTACAAGAAAGAAGCAGCGAGTATTAGCTGCCTGCAATCAAGGCAAAAACTGATGGAATTACTTGTTCCTGTGTACCTCAGAGCAGAGGAACAGAAGGGAAACGGCACTTCTACAGTCATTGTGGAACAACAACAGTAGAATCAGAGCAACATAACCCAACCAACACTCACGCTACAAGACGAAGCGGTGCCAGTGTGCCACGGAAAACACGGCGAAGAGAGAAAGCAAGCAAAACAAGCCAGTCAATAAGTCGGAAAGACGGAAAGACATGACAAGACCGTCACACAATGAAGAGAAACCATAAGCAAAGGAGGGGAATAGTAATGGATCTTCCTGTTATGACAGTGGGGTGAAATTTGGTCCAAAACTCTGAAGAAGGAGAATGGTAAGGGAGGTTACTGAATGCAGCGAGACAGGGAATCGCCACCACATAATGAATCATTCCCGCATTAAGATGACGAACTTAAGAAAGTAAAGTTTAAAATAAATTCCGAACAGGCCCTGGAGTTTGTTAGCGTGTTACAGTTGTTAGGGGCATTTTGGTTTAAATGCCCAAAACTACTTGGTCATAAACTTCCATTAAATTCTCTATAATGAGGAAAATACGCAAGCGATTTTTGTATTTCTTAGAATATGATATAAGCTATGTTACACAAATTTGTTCTAATGTTAGCGACATTTGGGTTTACCCTAAAGAGACCAGCGTCAAATAAAAAAAAAAAAAAGAAAAAACGTTTACACCAGTTATACCGATCGTCACAAATGCGCAGCGAGAGAAACAAGAAATAGAAGGCAAAGAATTACAGATGTAAGATGCATTCAAATCAGATCAAGAACGAAGTAAGGGAGGATCACCATCCCGGTATTAATAATAAAAATGAAAAAAAAAAAAAAGGACACATCACTAATTGGTGGGGAAAAGGTAAATGATTTTCGTACCAAAAATAACTTTCCCACCGTTTCAGACGAGGGAAAAATGATGTGACCAAGAAATTGCTCCAGATAGGATCACACAATCCCCAGATAAAGTAATCAACACAGCAATAAATTGCTCGAGATAAGTTCCCACAATCCCCAAATAAAGTAATCGACGCAGCAATAAATTGCTCCAGATAAGTTCCCACAATCCCCCAAATTAAGTAATCCACACACACACACACACACACACCATAACCTCTCTCTCTCTCTCTTCTCAATATAATATAATATAATATAATATAATATAATATAATATAATATAATATAATATAATATAATATAATATAATATAAAAACCCAGTATCTCATATATATATATATATATATATATATATATATATAGTTTAAAGATATGATTAAAAAAGGAGATTAAAAAAAAACCAACAAAACTTGTTTCAAGCTCTCTGCTCTCTTCAGGGTGTTCATTTTGGGCACGCTACCGGTGTTATATATTGTGTGTGTGTGTAAGCGTGAGTTCTGCATGTGTTTCACGTGGCCTGTATCTTTTTACAATTTTGATTTTTTGGGGGGTGCGTTCAGGGAGGGTGTGTTAAGGAATGGTGTGTTGACAAGAATTTCCCATTTGTGCCTGCAATTGTTTATGATCTCAACTTTTGAATTCAGAGTTGCTAGATGAGGTTTGCATAATATCAGCCACTTTTCTGTAGAACATAGGTTGCATTTTTTAGAGATGCTATTGTATGGTGGTGCTGCTCTTTTTATAATTTTCCATGATATATTGTAGTCTATTTTTTTTCTTTTAGTTTCCAAATGTGTTTACTTAGTTCTGTTTGGTTTTATATTTTTCATTTTTGAAGGACTGTTTATGGTTTGCATATCTAGTTTTAAAATGGTTTGCAGTAATCCCTATGTATGTTTCTTTGTCACTATCAGTTGTTACTGTGGCTTGGTATACAATATTATTGTAAAGGCATTTATTATTCAGGGGGCATTGATCTTTTTTAGTGCAGTTACAAGATGTCCTTTTGTTACCCTTTTTGGCTGTGTTGCCTTTAGTTTTTTTGTTAGATGAGTCAATTATGTTTTTGAGGTTGGGCATACATGAATATGATAGCTTGATGGTGTTTTTATTGAATATTTTAGATAGTACATGTTCTTTTGGAAATAATGTTATAAGAATTTTAAAGAATTCTTTTCCTACATTAGTCTTTATTCTTCCATCATATGGGGGATTATACCATATGATCTTCCTTTTCCTGTTTTTCTTATTACTGTTCATGTTATTATCTGGGTTGTATTGTAGTTTGTAGTTGTAGCCACTTTTTTTCAGTGCCTCTTGGTATTCAACTGCTGCACTGTTGAATACTTTCTCGTTGCATGACAGGTTAGATAGTCTTTTGTTTATGCCATTGGGTATGGTTTTTAGGATAGAAGGTGGATGGTTACTTTTGATGTCTACGTAGATGGGTATATCGTTAGGTTTTTTTTATATATGGTTTGTGTCTAATGTTATGTCTAGGTAGTTTACTAACTTCTTGTTGGCTTCTACTGTGATTTTTAAGTTATGGCTTGGAAGATTTTACAAAGTTCTTTTTTCTTATTTTGAATGGTTTTTTGGTTTATTGTTTAGCGCGGCAAGGCCGTCGTCTCTGTACAAGCCAACCTGTTTACCAAGTGTTTTCTGTATATTGAATAACATGAATAGTCCAACTAGTTCACATGTTCTCGGCACCATGTATATTGTTTTGATTGACAGGCAATTCCCCTACCCATCTTCCCACCCCATCCCCCCACACAAATACACATTCTCTCTCTCTCTCTCTCTCTCTCTCTCTCTCTCTCTCTCTCTCTCTCTCTCTCTCTCTCTCTCTCATACATTCCATTGTTTTCACACATGCATGCCCCAAACCTGTTACGTCTGGCCCTCTTTGCTCCTGTAGTTTAGCGCCCAATAGAAGAGCGCTTCGGTGGCATCTTGGTGGAGATCATGGTGCAACGTATATGACACACACACACACATATTTTGGAATTGCATTAATTACGAAATTGCAATGGAAAAATAAGTCTGACGTCTAATATTTTACGTCTTTTCACCTAATCGGGAGACGTGTAAAAATTTAGGATATTGTGAGAAATAGGATCTCATTAATTGCTTTGAGTCTCCTTTCTTAATCAAAATCTTTTTTTCGAGGAATAATTGTGTGAATTGATTATACATCTAACATATATTTTTACTTTTGAAAGGGAATTGGGGGCGGGGGGGGGGGGGGGGGGGGGGGGGGGGGGGGACACTCACTGTTCCCATTCCCATTCTTCTTATTGCCCTTAATTTTGTAGGAAAAGGCTGCTTTTAGCCACGCAATGTTCTTTGCAGCGTTAGCATTGGCTCGTGGTCTCCTGTTTGTTTGCTGCCTTGCTTGCGTCTCGTGTGGTTCTTCCCGGGCACACTGAGGTGCAGTCCGGACATGGTCTGCTTCCCGTCTCTGCTTCCTTTCCTCTAGATCTTCCCTAGCACGCCAAGATCCGTCTCTCGCCCAATTTTCGGCCTGCCTCTGGCCCCTTTCCTCTGGATCTTCCCTAGCACGTCGAGATGCTTCTCTCGCTCGATTTTCCGCCCGCACTCACTGTTCCCATTTCCATTCTTCTGATTGCCCTTAATTTTGTAGGAACAGACTTTATGCAAAAGTACTTTATTTAGGTTTTGCTTGAGTCAATCAATGGGTCTGTGTCTAATGTAAAAATTGTGTATCAGGCTTTGCACTGTACAATCATTTTTCTGGCCCCTCTCATTCCTCCCTTTTCGTCCCCCTACCCTGTTCCATCCATGTTGCAACATTACTTACCGTTACTGGACATACGCATACCGAATTTTAATGGTGTAAATTCAGAAAATAACGGTTTTTAACGGTCAATGTTAAGTTTTGGTTCATAAAATTTCCATAAAAATTGTTCAGGCTTAAAAAACTGTACGTGCATACGGAATGTTATCAAGAACGTTGTAAATTTCGAAATTTAGAAAATAACGGTTTTTAACGGTCAATGTTAACTTTTGGATCTTAAAAATTGTACATCATTGTTCAGTGTTTAAAACTGCACATGTATATCGAATTTCTTCAAAGATACTCTAAAATTTATAAAATAACGTTTTTTAACAGTCAATTTTAAATTTCGATTCGTAAAAGTTGTATATCATTTTTCGGCGTTTAAAACTGCACATGTATACCGAATTTTATCAAGAGCAGCCTATATTTCGAAAAGAACAGTTTTCAACGGTCAAATTTATTGTCATAATGACTATCTAATGACCGTATGTTACCCGCTGGATGTTCCTGTAGGCTTATGTCAAGTTTGGTGGCGATCCGATGACTGTCGTGGCCGCCAACCTCAGAAGATCGGGTTTTAAAACAGTTTTGATAGGGTTTGGTGTTTTTAACTGTTACAAATAACGTTTTTTAACTGCCAAATAACGGTTCTAATTTTCGAGAAGTAGCCCTGTACCCTTGCAATGTCACAACGGCTATTTGAAGAAAAGCAGAGGGAAAAGATGTCTTTGAAAACCGTTATAACAGTTTTTGTAACGGTTTTTAACGGTTTTTATTTATTTATTTTTTTTTTAGAGATTAGCCCAAAACCATCCTCGGGTTACAACCGACGTACCTGCCAAGTTTCATTACAATCGGTTGAGCCGTTTTTGAGTCTATAGTGTACACACACACAGACAGAGTTTGCCATTTTTATATTAGATTGTACACACACACACACACACACACACACACACACACACACACATATATATATATATATATATATATATATATATATATATATATATATATATATATATATATATATATATCGTTTCAAAGCCGAAAAGAGGAATGTAGACAAATTCAGTTGAGTATCAAGGAAAATAGGTAGCATCACTTTGTTTTATTTACATTTTATTTTCTCTCCCCAATCGCTCTTGTTGTTGTTGTTGCTGTCATTGTTGTTGTTGCTGCATGTTAGATCAAATATACTGCACAAATTACAAGCATGTATGGTAAAATGCAGCACGCTGTTGTAGTTCACTGCATCGATTTTAGTCTTTGCACAAAAAAGGTTTCTAGGTAGCAGCCTCGCCACTTCCTTCCCCCCCCCCCCCCCCCCCCCCCCCCCCCTCCCCAGGGAATTGTATCAAGACACCTACAACATAAAGACGAGGAGAGGATGGTGGGGTGGCGGAAGGGGTGAGGGAGAGTGTTCTTCTTTTACTGTCCTTTTTTGCTGTTCAGCTCTACCTGAGGTAACTCTTCTGATTACCCTTCAAACAACAAACAAGCTCAGTTTTCTTTTAGAGAGGAGCTGTAGTGTTCTTGCACGCACGTGTGTGTGTGTGTGTGTGTGTGTGTGTGTGTGTGTGTGTGTGTGTGTGTGTGTGTGTGTGTGTGTGTGCTTATGGGTGTTCACAGGTGCATGCATGCATGCATGCGTGTGTTCATGTGTGTGTGTGTATGTGTGTGTGTGTGTGTGTGTGTGTGTGCGTGTGCGTGCGTGCGTGCGTGCATGTGCGTATGCGTGTGCATGCGTGTGCGTGTGCGTGCGTGTGCGTGCGTGCATGCGTGCGTGCGTTCGTGCGTGTGCGTGTTTGTGTGTGTGTGTGTGTGTGTGTGTGTGTGTGTGTGTGTGTGTGTGTGTGTGTGTGTGTGTGTGTGTGTGTGTGTGTGTGTGTGTGTGTGCGCGCGCGCGCGCGCGCGCGCGTGATAACCAAAAGTACTTCACGAATAGTTATTTTGAGACGATCTGTACATAAATATGGTTCATCCCTCCCCCCCCCCCCCCCCCTTTTTTTTTCCAGTAAATAATGTACCTTTACAATTTCTGCTGACAACGTAACATTTTCTGTAAACGTAGCTCTTGTACTTTGCGCCGATTTTCTAGGATGATATTCAAAGTGTAAAGGAACGGGTTGAGTGAGGAATTAGCGGCAACAGGAAAATGGCCATTGCGACATTGACCTCCTCCGGGATGATGACACCACTGGCTGCCAGGACCCCCACACAGACTGACAGGAAACCAGCACAGAGCATTGGACACAGCAACAGACAGGAGGCGCCTGGCTATACCTGCTTCTTTGGAATGAGTATTACCAGAGCTTACATCTTTGGTCCTTTTAAGTAGATGAGACATATAACTCCTCCTCAGTGACCAGTAAATAAAACACTGACCCACACCAATCATAAGACAGAGGATCAGGTTGAAGATGGTCACAACACTGAACACATACATGTGACCAGGGAAATCACTTCCAGTCACAGGCAGTGGGATGCAAATGTCTGTCTGCTGGAAAAACTCCCAGTGTGAGGTGACAGGCAGGAGAGGTAGCACTGCCAGAATAAAACCTAGTACCCACATGGTGCCACAAACTACATGAGCTGATCTGGCTCCAAATCGAATGTGACTTGAAGGAAAAGAGAGAAGAATGAGACGATCAAATGTAATTAAACAAATTAGCAATGCTGATAGTTCACATGATAACATGGACAAGAACCCCGCGATACTGCAAGGTAAACTAGTTTTCCATTCAGTATCATTCCAGATAAAAGCACCAGCGTACAACTGGCCTGCCACGCTAATGAAGATTACATACACTCCCATCAAAAAGTCAGAAGCACACAAGTGAAGAACAAATATCACACATCCAGTCTGTGTGTTCTCTGACAAACACCGTATACAATAAAGAAAGACACCAAAGTTTCCCAGAATAGCCAGAACGGCAAATATGACAACAAACGCACAGCGGTAACTGATGTATTTCAGCAAGTCATCACAGGACGAGATTACATTAGATGGGGCCAAGCATTTGCCTTGAAAGTTATCCGGTAAAACCACAGAACAACATAGTTTAAAATTCACTGATAAAACATACCTAAGATCTGCAATGGGTTTCATGAAATCTGGAGTGAAATCAGTGATCTGACAGCCCTGTAAATCAAGAACCTGCAGCTTGTGAAACATGCACTGCCCCTGAAGTACCTGTACATCACTCCATGATAAGTCTAGGATCTTTAACTTTGGCATCAGAATTGACAGGGTACTCATGTTTATGCGATGTGCCCGGACATGGGAAATGTTTGAAAATCACCAGTGAACGACAGACATGCTGGTTTGGGGCATACAAAAATGCCGCCTGACATAGGATTACCTGCCAAATTCAAAGCCCGAAGTTGAGGCATTCCCGCAAAGTGGCTAGAGCTGACTGAATGAATTAGGTTGTTTATTAAGGTCCATGCTGTGAAGATTTGGGAGATTCACTCTGGTTAAGTTCCTCCACCTACACGCCTGTACACCCAGGTGGATCAGCAGGATGTTATCAGTGATGTCACTCATACTCATCTCACTAGCTCTGACTTCAAGGTAGCGTAGCTGTGGGAAAGAGCTAAACGGAAAAAGAGCGATTGCAGGAGAAGGCTAAACCGTAACATACGCATGACTCCGGACAAACAATGTTGCACGCGCAGTTCATCATCGTGCAGTGGGCATTGTGGCCGACCATCGCACAGGTGATTCACGTGCACACATATTGTTTTCTCTCGTCCACGACATCGATAGAGACCTGGGCACGTCCTATAATGTTCACAGTCAGCTTCGTCCTCATGATATGGACAGTCGTTCATGCCATTGCATCTGACATAGACCGGGAGGCAATAGAAAATCACCATGACATTGAAAGTGAGAGTCTGGGCACTGGGTGCTGTTTTCTGGAAGGGGTGTCACGGTGTAACCTCCAGGTAAGTCAAAGTTGATCACAGCTGGGGGGTTTGTTTCATAAATTGTATACTGAAGAATTCTACAGTTGCTTTCGTCGTAGTTGCTCACACAGTCACTGTACCCGTCACACAGTTTCTCCCTAGCCAAGCACTGAGAACAAGAACTAATGTTGTAAACGCTATTTACCACCCCCTCCCGTGCACACACACACACACACACACACACACACACCACACACACACACACACACACACACACACACACACACACACACACACACACACACATTACACACACTTTTCAGATATACACATGCTTTGCATAACAAACTGTCTTTTATCCCTGAAGGAAAGATTCGAATGCACTCTGTCTCGATGTTACGGACGGTGTGCGGTGGTGCGTGTTTTGCTGTCTGACTCTCACCTGAAGAAGTTTGGATGCGTGTATGACTTTTCTCTACACACAACCACAGCACACGAATATAGATAGCCAGGCAACAAGTTAAGTTTCTACTTTTTTTCTTTTGCTGCCTGAACCATCAAATCAAAAACAAGTTCATAATACATAATAAGGACAATCAGGTACATCAATTAGTTTACGCCACGACCGAAGGGCGCGCAACAACACTAGTACTGCACAGTCACAACACAATTCCTTTCACACAGCAGGCCAGGCTGACACCCACAGCAGTGTCATCATGGTCGGTCTATGCACTTGTTGCGTATGCACTTGGCCGCGTCCGGCCCGAATCACACAGTCTTCACACAGATCAGGAGTCACTCACGAAACCAGTCGTGAAATTCTTCCCAGGAACTCCCACACACCAGAACACGGCAGTACGACGGAAAACGAAACGCTTACGGAGGTAGGTTCGTGGAGTCACACACACACACACATTTTATGACTATGCACGATGATCATTTGAGATCAACAGCACTGTATGATGATGATCATTGTCATGAGTGAGAGAATGTGGTCGCTTCAGTATAATAATGCCATTTGGGGGAAAATGGAAATGATCAATGACTGGTGAATAATGATCATTGTCATAAGTGAGATCAGCAGTACTGCAGGATGATGATCATTGTCATAAATGAAATAATGGGGTGGCATTAATATAATGATGCCAGTTGCAAGAAATGGAAATGATCAATGACCGATGGATGATGACTATTGTATATGATATCAACAGTTTTGTAGGATGATGATCATTGTCATAAGTGAAATAAGGCGGTAGCATTAATGAAAGAATGCCTGTTGAGGCAGAAAAAAAAATCAATGACTTATGGATTATGGTCGTTTGAGATCAACAGTGCTATAGGATGATGATCATTGTCAGGAGTAGAATAATGCAGTGGCACTGGCATAATAATGCTCGTTGGGAGAATACAGGAAATGATCAATGACAGGTGGATGATGATCATTGTCATACATGAGATTAACAATGCTGCAAGATGATTACATTGTCAAAAGTGAAATAATGTGGCGGCATTAGTATATTAATGCTGGTTGAGGGAGGGAGAAAACAAATCAATGACTGATGAATGATGATCATTTGAGATCAACAGTACGATGGGATGATGACCATTGTAATGTAAGTGCAAAAAATGTAGTAGCATAGCTACAATAATGCCGATTGGGAGAATAAGGAAAATAATCAATAACTGATGAATAATGATCATTATCACACGTGAAATCAACAGTTCTATAGGATGATGATCAGTATCATAAATGAAATAATTTGGTGGCATTAAAAACATAATGCTGGTTGGGGGTGGGGGTGGGGGATGTAGATGATCAACGACTGATGGATACTGATCATTGTCTTAGTGGATATCAACAGTACTATAGGATGATGATCATTATGCATCAGTTATAAATCGTGTGTGTGTGTGTGTGTGTGTGTGTGTGTGTGTGTGTGTGTGTGTGTGTGTGTGTGTGTGTGTGTGTGTGTGGATGTGTAGGTGTGTATATGTGTTGTTGTTTTATTTGCATGTCAACGTTTTCTCCCATTGATCATTTCCATTCATTACCTTTCCAACCAATGTTTTTAAACTATTTATATCCTAATACCAGCACTCTCTCACTTCTAGCAATTAGTCTCATTATGACCATCATTCACCCACAATACTGTTTACATGCAC
>JADBJO010005753.1:45000-47500 GCA_016801955.1 Conus betulinus | reverse complement strand
AGAGAGGGAAAAAGCTGCTGTTATCCCAATCCTTAAACGAGGAAAATCTAAAACTCTTCCTTCTAGTTTCCGACCTATTTCTTTTAACACCTCACATCGGAAAACTTTTTGAAAGAATCATGAAACACAGAGCAGAACATTTCCTTGAAAAAACATGGAGTCTTGCCTTTATCCAGGCTGGTTTTAGGAAAGGTAGAGGAGTCATAGACCACATTGTCCACATATCCTCAAATGTGAAAAAAAGTTTTTGTGAAGCGCCATTCGAGCCTTGCAACGTTTGTTTTTATTATTTCATAGAGCCTACGATTCAGCATGGCATTCTAAATTGCTGTACAAAGCACATGAAGCAGGAATACAAGGTCGTTTTTCCCAATTTCTAAAAGTTTGTTTTCTTTTTTAATCGGACAGAACTATCCAGGTCAATGTACCTGGAGCTTTATCAACTTCTAGGACTATTAATATGGGTGTTCCCCAAGGAAGTGTAATCGCTCCAACACTTTTTTTTTCGCAAATGATTTACGATATTAAACAGGTTAATACAAAAGGTGCTACATTAGCTCTGTATGCAGATGATATTGCTCTGGCGGAGAAATGTGAGCTGCAATTTTTCCAAACAACAAACCAAGAGAAAGAAAATCATTGGACAGTATCAGGAAATAGTTGAGAATATTTTTCATTGCATGAAATCAAATGGGTTCGTTTTATCTGCTCACAGAACGGTTTTTGTTGTCTTTACAAAGAAAACAATTGCGTTTGAAGGCAGAGAAGCTGTCTCTATAAGGGTTTGATAATAATTTAATATACCCAAGCAAACAAGTAAAGTTTCTCGCTGTAATCTTCCACTATAAACTTTTTTTTTGGAGTAGACACATTAATTACCTTGTAGAAAGGCTCGGAAAAAATGGTTTATTACGTGTTCCTTCTGTCATACTTCTGATTAATTGGGGATCTAATTTCGTCTATGTTGCTTCGGGGCTAGTTCGTTCAATTCTGTCGTATCGCCAAGAAGTTGTTTTTTTACAGCTGGAAAGACAGATTTACACAAGCTAACCAGTATTGACTCGTTAGCCTTAAAATTTGCATAAGGACTTCCCTGATGGGCTTCAATCGATTTGACGTACAAGGCAGCTGGTGTGTTACCCTTAAATGAACACAGGTTAAGTTGCGCCTGTAATTTTACAGTGAGAGCTAGAACCATCCCAATTCAGTAATGACTGAACTGGATGGAAGTACGCATATTTCAAGAGAGATCCGTAACAAATTTGTGTACATGTCCCTAGGTGATTATGTTTCCCTATTGTTTCAGAACTGTAACCTGTCTCTTGATGGTATTGCCCAGGATCCATGTTGTTCATACCCTTCGTGATTGTCAGAGCAGGCTGAAATCATCTACACTTACAGAGATCTTAAAAAAAAAAAAAAACGATAATCCTCTGTTACTATCATCCTGCCCAGGACTTGATAGATAGGAAATACGATTCCTATCTACACATTTTCCCGGATGGTTCTGTTTTAGATTCTTCTGATGTTGGAGCTTCCTTTGCAATGCAGTGCTAGGCATTAGAAAGAAATCCATATTACGAAAGGATGTTCTATTTTTACAGCACTGTTATTTGCCATTTTGAAAAGAAACTAGATTTTATACTCAACATGTCTGTTATACATAGACAAATACTTATATTATCGGACTCAAAATCAGCGCTTACGGCTCTACATTGTCAATCAAAATCTAGTCGTTCAGACTTGGTATGTGAGATCTTCTTTCTCCTTCATCAGTCAGTAACCCGGGGTATCGATATAACTTTGTTATGGGTTCCAGGGCACTCCGGTTTACGTGGCAATGACTTAGCCGACTTTTATGCAAAGGAAGCTGTCGGAAATAAATCTGATGTTTGAATTGTCATATCCTTCTTTCTTTATCTGAAGCTGTTCACATTCTCACAAGTTCAATCTGGAACATAAGACAGAAACAATACCGTGAAGATTCCGCTCGGAAGCACAGATGGGATATGACTAAACCAAACAAGAACATGTTGTAATCCCCCAGGGCCAATCGCAAATCGTAACCTTGTATACAGGCTGCGGGTTGAAGGTTGGTTAGGCAGGTATTTAAAGCCAGCACCTGCTTGTGCATGTGGTCAGACTTTCGATATCCCTCACTTTTTATTTGACTGTACTCGTACAAGAACTCACTTTCAGCCTCTTCATGATAAGATGAAGTCCTATAACCTTTCGCTGACTATGTCTAGTGTTTTCAATCCCAGTTATGACAATGGTTGGGAGTCTGGCATTGTTGACTGTTTATCTTATTAAATCTTATCCACTTGGAAGATATTTTTAACTACTCCATCGCCATCCCCCCCCCCCCCCCCCCCACTCCTCACTGACTCCCCTCCTCCCCCAGGGTTTTTTTTTTCTTCTTTTTTTCCCAATTCGCAAATTTTTGAAAAGTTAAAAACTTATTCTAGGCATATACCATATCAGTATGGTTCGGCGTCTA
>JADBJO010005753.1:32500-40000 GCA_016801955.1 Conus betulinus | reverse complement strand
ATGATCCCGTGTACTTCAGTTCATCTGTTTGTAGAACACCTGCATAGCATCGTTTTGATTAACTATACCTTCCCTGGTCCACATCGTTCAGATGTGTAAGGACACCGGCCTCATCTTCGCCTTCTGAGCACTGAGAGACCAGGTCACAGGAAAAGTGCTCAAACAGGTAAGGCCATCTTGATTCCGAACAGTTCCAAGTGCCCTGTCCTGGCACTCGATAAGGCTTTTCTCTCTGGAAGGAGAAGTGCAGTTAAAATAAATGGCATAGCCAATTAGAGGAAGTACGATGGGAGTGTACTGACATATCAGGCTCGTCACACGTTCCATCACCGAAGGAATCGGGGAATATAAAGAAAGGTTTGGAATAAGTTCTAATGGGTTCGGAGCTACACTGACCGCACATTATAACAGGATTTAACCTCGGCAAGACGACATCAGTCAGGAAAATGATGTGATCAGACGGTCTGGTGACAGTGACACAGCTTCTTAGTTTTACTCGACATGGGGTGTGACCCCATCCAGACCTGGTGTCTGTATATATCCTGCACACACACACACACACACACACACACACGCGCGCGCGCGCGCGCGCGCGCGCGCGCGCACACACACACGCACGCACGCACGCACGCACGCACGCACACACACACACACACACACACACACACACCGTCTTTAAACCAGCTATCGAAGTAATCCAACGTTCAATCAATCTATAACTGCATGTGCATTCCCCGCTCTGTGAAATCTTAGAAGTGGAAATTGGGGAAGGAGGTAGTGAAGAGATGGTCACAGACGTACGATGGTTCAGTGGCATTGCTCTACACCATGTCTGTGATTAAAAGATTGAACAAACAGCTTCAGCAACCAAAACAAATATGTTTGATTGATAAACAACACCAATACTGATAACAGCAACAACAACAAGAACAACGACAGCGATAACAACAACAACACGTTTAGAACTGTAAATAATGCATTGATTGTAACCTTTCATGTGCTCTGTATGATGCATCTTTCCATGTGTGTGTGTAGCCACCTGCATTTTTCATATGGTTTGGATAATACATCGTAGTGTATAGAATTCAAAGCTTTTGTCCAATTTTTGCACTGAAAGTGTGACAACTGCTTCGATGCAAAACTGGTTTTGGCATGTGTTCAGTTGAATCTGAGTCTAGTGGGTTGAACGAGTTCACAACACCGAAATCACGAAAACACGGTCGCGCGGTTGCGAGCGCACAGCTGAGGCGGCAGAGTTGGGCTGACTGCAAACCGCATTGCACGTGCAAGTCGTGCCTTTTTACTGAACACATGGCAACCAGTTTTGCTGACAAGTGGGTATAAAAAAGCCGCTTTTGGGGGTGTTTTTAACCATGCCACCAAGACGGAGATTAAATGACACTGACCTGGGAAGGGCTGTTGCTTGGCTTCAAGAAGGTGAAGGCGTCAGAGAAGTTGGTCGTCGCCTTCAAGTGCATCATGCTGTCATCCAAAGACTTCGTGACCGCTTCAACGCCACTGGTAGTACTGCTGAACGAAGATGGTCTGGCTGGCCTAGGTCCACCACCAGACAGTAGGACAGACTGCTGGTTCTGACGGCTCTGAGACAAAGAACTGCCACTGCAAACAACAACCTGCAAATCATTTCCGACCAAACTGTTCGGAACCGCTTGAGAGAAGTTAACCTCCGAACAAGATGGCCAGCTGTTCGACCTGTGCTGATGACAGCCCACCATAGGCGCGACTGACCTGGTGCCGAGCTCATGTGGCCTGGATGAAGCAGCATTGGGCCCGGGTGATGTTTTCTGATAAGTCGCGTTTTGCTCAATTCTTCCACGATGGTCTGGAGGTGGATGGGGAACGCTGGCAAGAAGTCAATGTAATCGAACAGGACTGGTATGGTGGTGGTGGGGGGGGGGGGGTGGGGGGGCTATCATGGTGTGGGGTGGCATAGGAGGAACTTCAGAACCCCCCTGTACCGAGTTGAAGGCAACCTAGTTGGTGTGGGGTACAGGGACAACATTCTTCAGCCTCTGGTCCTGCCTGCCCTGCAAGCCCTGGGCCCTGACGCCATCCTCCAGGACGACAACGCCCGTCCCCACCGTGCCAGGGTGGTAAACGTCTTCTGGGAGGAGCAGCAGGTCAACCGTCTCGACTGACCAGCGTCCTCGGGCTGACCTTAACCCAATCAAGCACGCCTGGGACGTCCTGGGGCGCCTGCTTCACGAGTACCACCCTCCAGCAGTGAACCTGGGCCAGCTCTTCGACTTCTTGCTGCTAGAGTGGAACAGCATCCCCCCCCCCCCCCCCCCACCACCACCACCACCAGCTGACTCTCAGGAGGCTTGTGGACTCTATGAGACAGAGATGTCTAGCTTGCATCCACGCTAATGGCGGCCATACTGAGTATTGACATTGATTGTCATTTGATTTGACTGTTCTAATTTCTGAAATGAAGGTGTTTATCAATTAAGCCCATGAAGTGTTTTTGAGCAGCTGTTATTCGTTTATTTCTGATGTCATTGTATCGTTCCATAGATGAACTTTCAAGTTAAATTGGTTGAAGAAGTCATTTTGTTTTTTCGGTTGAATTGTGTATGAATGTTTTCAACTAGCTCTTAAATTGTTTTGAGCGGTATGTGTTGGTGATGTGGTACTTAGCAGGGACAAGGGGGAGCGTTACATAGCAATGCAACCCTGTCTCTTCTCTTAGTATCATGATGATGATGATGATGATGATGATGAGATGATAATGATGAGGAGAGAGAGAGAGAGAGAGAGAGGGGGGGGGGGGGGGGGGGCAGACAGACAGACAGACAGTACTGACGGTTGGGAACACTGATAACTGAAAATAAAATGTACTAATTTCAGCACAAAAGCATGCGAGTGATTTGTTTGTTTGCTTGTTTTTACATGTTTGCTTGACTAATTCCCAAATGATATACACATTCACTTGCTTGTTTCCCATAATATACGCATTCTTTTGCTTGTTTCCCAAATAATATACGCATTTTATTGCTGAATTCCCAAATAATGTACATACTACTGCTTGTTTCCCAAATAATGTACAAATTACGTTGCTTGTTCCCAAATAATGTACGCTTTCTATTGCTGGTTCCCCAAACGATATACGTATTCTGTTGCTTGTTTCCCAGATGATATACGCATTCTACTCACCATGGGATGGAGACAGATAAATGAGTTGAAGTTGAACGTACCGCCTCTCAGACTGGTTCACAACAGAAAAAGACAAAGACACAGATTCATTTCTGCAAAGTTGTACACACCACGGCATCTTCGTTCCTGGGACATTCACTCTGACCATAACTGTGTTGGTCAAACTGTACAGCACTGGGATCGGACCTCTAGCAAAGGCATGTTGTTATATCTGGATGCTGTGCCGTTCTGCTAGAATAGTCTGAATGTTCAATACCAACATTCCCTAAGCATTCATTGGTTTGAAATCGCACAACATGGTGAGGTCGAACACGGAGAATGAACTGGCACTCCCACTCGTAAACCGAGTCCGAACTTTGTGCACGAAGATAACCAGAAGAGTGCCCCATAGTAAATTCTTTCACTGCGGGGTTTTTCAAACATGCAGCCAAACCAGAAATTCGCATGTACTTTTCGTCTGTTTTAGTTTTGTTTACACTAAATCTGTCACTGGTTCTTCGCTGTGTGAATGAATAGATGTTTGTCCTTTGTTCCATTAGAGGATTCAAACCGTGACGGGTTGGATTCATCTGTGATTCATTTTGCAACCCTGTGTGTTTGGCAGTGTTTGTGACTTCAGTCCTTTGACGAAGGAAATATGTTGGAGGTGTAATATCTTTTGCCTTGAGCCCGTTGTTCAACCAAACACCGTCAGGTATACCTACAACAAGCACAGTACAATCTGTGGAAATTACTAGGCTGATGTTCACACAAGGTTGTGATTTCAACATTGTATTTATGTTAAAATGAATTTATCCATGGAAACTCAAGGTATGCGACACTGTGCTCCTGATTTCAAACAAAAGAACAGACACAGAATATAGGTAAGACTTCTTCCCAATGATCAGAGCAAGAAATGTGCGATATAGCTTTTATTGAAAAGAACTTTAGGAGAAAAAATGCATTAAGTAAATAACGATAGACTGACAACGTATGACATGATTCTTTTCCGATGTAAATGGAGAGACACGTTTTCAAAACGGAGTGACTGAGGGTGGAAAGTGAAGCACAATTTGGATAGAGAGGGGGTTAGTTAACGCCAAGGACACAGACAAACAGAATACAGGGACTAGACACAATGCATTTCGACCTGTTGGTTCTTCTTCAAGCGAAAACAAATAACATTTAGGACAGCGACAAGAACATGGAACCACTTAGCTTAGCTGCGCCTGATGGTCTCAAAATCAAAAATGGTCGCCAGACGGACACGAGAGGATTCTGGGAGAGGAAGTAGTGAGAGTGGTGGTGGGGGGGGGGGGGGTGCAAAAAAAAAAAGAAAAAAAAGAAGAAAAGAGAGACAGGCAGGGTGTATGAAACGATGGCAAATAAAATAGAGTAAATGAATTTTCAAAATGAATTTTTTAAAAAGTATATAAAATAGATAAAATATAATAAGTATAACACATGAATAGATAAAATAAATAAAAGTAATAGGTAAAAAAATAAATAAAATGAAATAAAATAATAAAATGAAATAAATAAATACACCATAAAAAGAAAAGTACAAATAAATGAATGAATGAATGAATAAATAAATAAATAAGATAAACAACAACAAAATAATAATAAATGGGGAGTGGCTGCAACTTCTGTATGCCGTGGGTAAAAGGGTAGTGGGGGCTACGGTGGTGGTGTATGTGTATGTGTATGTGTGTGTTTGTTGGTAGAAGATTATGCCGACTAGTGTGGATGTGGTAGGTATGTCTAGTTGTGTACTATTGGATGTTGATGCCTTGGGGCTGTAGCGTACCCAGTTTGGTAATGAGATGGGTTTCTCTTGATGTACGTTCAAAGCTGTTACTCTGTGATTGTCAGAGTGCCAAGACTTTTTTTACATGGTTGATCTTGTGTTGGGGGTGGTTGAAGTGTAGGGCAACGGATTTGGGTCGGTGGTGGCGGATGTCAGCCAGGTGTTCAGAGATGCGTGTCTCCAGTGTGCGGGATGTTTCACTTATATATCTTGCCACACAGCTGGCAATGGATAGCGTACACAATGTTGCGGCTCTGGCAGAAGAATGTGCGTTTAATAGTGAAGGAGTCCTAGGGGCCCTGTAGGATGGTGTCTGGTGTGGTGAGGGGGTAGATTTTGCAATTAGGTTTTGAGCAGAGATGAGTACCTGATGGTGTAGGTGTGGAGATTCTGTTCAGTTTGGACCGCACGAGAAGATCTTTTAGGTTTTTATCAAGTTTGAACGTGATCATGCGTCTGATATGGAAGGCAGGTTTGGTTTTGTACAATGTGCCAATTGGATTTGAGAATCCTGCAAATGGGGAGGGTGTGTGTGGGTGGAAGAGGAGGCTGGCGGTGGGTCTGTCTGTCTCTTTTGAATGCTGGGTTTCCAGAGCAGATGTTCTGGATATGGCTGTGGTGCGGCTGAGAGCTTTGTTGATGATTCAATTGGGGTATCCACAGTTTGTGAAAAATTCTCACATTTTGGCTGCTTGTATATGGAAGTCTTCGCTGGACCGGTCTGCGAAGACGGAGAAATTGTGAGTATGGAATGCTGTCTTTAGTGTAGTGTATGGGTGGTGGGAGGATGAATAGTCTAGGCAGGCATGTGCATCAGTGGGTTTGTAGAAAATGGAAGTTTTGAGTAGGCCATTGAGTTTTGAGCAGGTCTGCATTGCATGAATTGATTATGTTGAGTGTGTGGGTTGTGTCTCTGTACTGTGGGTTGAAGGAGAAAGTCTAAGGACTGTGGAATGCGTTCGGTGGGGCAGCTGCAAGCAGACACAATGGGTCTGCCAGGTGTGTTTGTTTCGTGTATTTTGGAAGCAGGTAGAAGGTGGGCTGTTTAGTGTCTGTCATGATCAGGAGCTTGGCTGTGGTCGGCAGGTTAGTGAGTTTGATTTCTTGTTTGATTGAGTTTGCGATGTGTTTCTGGTGTTGTAGGAGGGGTGATGTGAGTGGTGTGTAGAAATTTGTTTTTGACAGTTGTTTTTGAGCTTCTGTTATGTACAGTTGTTTGTCCCCAGACCACAACTGCGCCACCCTTGTCTGCTGGCTTGATGACTATGTCATGTCGTTCTCCCAACGATTTCAGGGCTTTCAGTTGGTCTTGTGTAAGGTTACTGTGAAGGAGAGAGGCGTGCGAAAAAAAATAAATCAAAAGAGGGGTGTGCCAACCTAATGTGTCGTTACGATGTCTGTGTCTAAAATATGTCGTCATGCCATCTCTAAGCAATAAAGAAATATTACTCAACATTTCAGAATCAGTGCTGAGATTTAACCAACAAGATTATGAAGCTAAATGCGTTCCTACCTCTTTTTTTTTTCCTTTCTTTCATTAATTTGATTGCTTACTTATCTAGAAAAAGGGAGGGAAAAAATAATGATGATGATTAAAATAATAATGATAACACAAATGATACTACTAATAATAGTAACAACAACAGCAATAATAATAATACTAGTAATAACAATAATAATGACAATAATGATAATGATGATAATGATAACAATAATAATAGTAATAATACACTACTACTACTACTACTACTACTACTACTAGAGTTAATAATAATAATTATCATCATCACCATCATGCTTATAGTAGTAGTAGTAGTAGTAGTAGTAGTAGTAATGATGACGATAATGATAGTAATAATAATATTAGTAATCATAATAATAACAATAATAATGATAATGATCAATAAATAATAACAAAGAAAGAAAAGGGGTCCAAAAGGACACGGGACACACACATGCACGCAAGCACACGCACGCACACACACACACACACACACACACACACACACACACACACACACATGGACACACACACACACACACACACACACACACGCACGCACGCACGCACGCACGCACGCACGCACGCAGCACACACACACACACACACACACACACACACACACACACACACACACACACACACACACACACACACACACACACACACACACACATGCACATATATACACACACAGCCGTGCATTTGCGTACCACCCTCCCCCCCCCACACCCACCCACCCACCCACACACACCCACACACCACACACACACACACACACGTCTCAGCACTAAAACTGGAGACAAACGTTTTTCAAACTATGAAACAAGGTAAACTAAAAGTAATAAAAGTTGTGTTTCGACTAAAAAGGCATATTGGAATGAATATTGTCAGAACACTGTAGCCAGATTGACAATATGCATAATGTCGGGGTGGGGGGATGGGGGGAGGGAGAGGAAGGAAGTTAAATGGAAGGAAGTTAAATGACAGCTATACACTTTTTACCCTATGACACGTCAGTTCTCAGATTCTT
>JADBJO010005753.1:0-27500 GCA_016801955.1 Conus betulinus | reverse complement strand
CAGGCAGTGTAGGGGGAAAGTCAGTGGGCAGAGGTAACAATCAGTGGGGTCAGACTATCCCGTAGTCAAACGCTTTGACACACAAAAAATATAGATAATAATACAAGTATAACGGTCCTCTAGCAACTTCCGGCATTGGGAAATGGAGCACACCCTCTTTCCATCCACTGCTTTTAACATCTCCCATCTGCAGTCAGCTAAAAAACTATTGCAACAGAGAGTTGTGCACAAGCAAAGATACAATATTGGTCTCAGTATTGTGCTCACGAAGAGTCAGACTATAAAGGTTCACACAAAGTGTGGAAGAAAAAATAAATGATTTAAAAAAAAAAACGGTGTCTGTCTCCTACAGTGTCCAATCAAAGTAAAGGATGAGAGTTTCCCAACCCCCTTGGAAAAGGCCGAAACATTTGTTGATATGTTCGCCAAAATTTGTAGTGATGAATGATTAACACCAACCCAGCTTGATGTGAGAAAAAGCAATGAATGAAAGGAAATGTACGGAGATCCTGTTCCGGATAATACACATTTCATAAATTCCCCTATTTCTTTTAGTGAACTGGAAAACGCCACTGAGTCATTTACAAACAAAAAAGCTGCTATAGGGTGCTGCTATATAGATGATATTTCCTACAGCATGGCCAGCCATTTTCCAAAGAAATCACGCTTAATTCTACACAATGTTTAACTTAAATGTTGGTAAACAGGAAGCCTTCGAGTGTTTGGAAAACTTAAGTCATAACTCCTATACTTAAACTAGCCAAAAAGTGTTTGGAAAACTTCAGTCATACTTAAACTAGCCAAAAAGTGTTTGGAAAACTTCAGTCATACTTAAACTAGCCAAAATGCGGTCAGAGGCTTCACTTTGGAGACCAATATTCTTCACATCACATGTTGGAAAAACTATGGAAAAATACTTTAATGAGATTAACATGTCTTTTGTCAGAAGAAACAAATCATTCCCGTCAATCAGGCTGCATTTAGGGAAGGCTGGTCTAAGCAGAACGTGTAACTAGACCTACCACACAAATAAAGCAACAATTTGATAAATGTAAAAATGTATTAGCAACTTTGTATATGGCACGTAAGACTACTTTTTATCTTAAAAATATTGCGTTAAATGGCAGTATTTATCAGCATATTAGATCTTTCCTGACAGGGAGAAACATTATAACAAAAAAAACAGGGAACGCTTTGTCTTCTTGGAGGCAAATCAAACATGGGGATTCCTCAGGATCAATAATCGCCCCTTTGCTTTTTAAGCATCATCTTGTATGATTTAGCACAATGTCTGTCCAAATCTATTAATATAGTACAGTTTGCCGACGATATAGAAATGGATGAACGCCTCTTTGAGAAAAAAAAAAACAACAAAACAACTTGATTATGCTTTATAAGTCATATAAACAGATTATATTGTACAGAGCTTGATACACTAAACAAATGTATGATAATTAATAGATTAGAATTTTCAGAAAATCCAAACAAAACGAACCTAGCATGGTACTTTTCACCAAGTGTGCTGATGCAAAACAAAAAAAGCTGCCTAAATTTCAAATTGATGGTCAGGATATTCTTACAAAGCTGAAGTAACATTTTTGAGGCTTTATCTTGTGCCAAATTAAACCGGACAAAAAAACCCAACACTTTGACACCAAGTTGTCAAAAGCTTTGAAAAGTGTGAATTTGCTAGAGATACTAAGTAAACAAACTTGGGGTCAGGACCCAAAACTCTTGCCCATCTTGCGACTTCACTTGTTCGATCTAGAGTAATGTCTGGCAAGGATGTATTCTTTTCTGCTCTAAAGATGTTCCTAAACAAATTACAAAGTTTAGATAGCAAAGCCATTAAACTGGTTTTAGGTGTCCCTCTTCATACGCGTACAACGAAATCGTATAGGATGGCTGGTGTTTTACCACTTGATAAAATGACAAGGCTGACATCAGCAGAGTATGTAATAAGAGGAAACACCGTTGAAAATTCAGTCCGAGCAGAGATAGACATAAAATCTGATACTGACTATTCAAAGGCATCATCATCATGGATGTCCATCGTGGTCGACAAAGACATCGGTGACTCTGCATGTGTAGCGCAAGCCAAAGCTGGACACACAGATACGTCCGCACTCTGGGCATGCCGCAGCTGTCACTGGGTCAGTTTTCTCTCTTTGTGGGCTTGGCGCCTCTGATCCAATTCCTGCAAACGCTTCTCTTCAGAGCTATTTACTCTTTTGTGGACAGCAAGTCGCCAGGCACTGCAGTCTGTGGCAAGTGTTTCCCAGTGCTGAATTGGGATGCCACAGGCAGCCAGTGATACTTTCAGGCGGTCCTTGAAACGTTTATGTGGCCACCTAGTGTTCTTGTTTCCAGCTGCCAGCTCAGAGAAGAAGACTACTTTTGGAAGTCGCGTGTCGTCCATTAGAGCCACATGCCGAACCCACATCAACTGCGCTTTCATGATAGCGCCTCGATACCAGGCATCTTTGCTCTGCGAAGCACTTCTATGTTGGAAATCCTGTCCTCTCAGGAAATGCATGACCTTACACAGACAGTGGAGGTGGAGCTGATCCAGAGTCTTCATGTGTTTCCTGTACAGTGTCCAGGTCTCACAACCGTACAGCAGCAGCGAGATGACAATGACTGCTCTGTAGAGTGCCAGCTTGGTACTTGCCAGAGTGATGCCACGCTCTTCCCACACTCTGTTCCAAAGCCTGCTGAAGGAAGTTCCTGCTGCTTTTGCCAGTCTGTTCAACACTTCTTTATCCAAGCTACACGATGAAGACAAGCAGCTTCCAAAGTAGGTCAAGCTGTCAACATTGTTCAAGGTCGTGTCCTCGATTACGATCTTTGGTTCTGGAGGAGAGAGACTGGGTGCTGGTTGGGCATCACTTCTGTCTTCCGCAGGCTGATCGTCAAGCCAAAGGCCTTTGCTGCTACAGACAGGCAAGTGGCAAGCATTTGTATGTCTGTTTCGTTGAGTGCTGTGAGTGCACAGTTATCAGCAAACAAGAAGTCTCTCACAAGGGACTCAAGAACTTTTGTTCTCGCCTTCAGACGCCTTAATTTGAAGAAGCGGCTGTCACATCTGTAGCAGACAGTGATCCCCGTGTCGGTGCTGTAGAGAGCAGAGAAGAGCATTGTGGCGAACATGAGGCTGAACAGGGTTGGTGCCAGGACACATCCTTGCTACATTCCGTTGGACACGGGGAAGGGGTCAGACACAGTGCCTTTTTCCACTACGCGAGCCATCATGCCGTCATGGAAGGATCGTATGATCTTGACAAACTTCGGTGGGCAGCCAAGTTTGGACAGCACAGCCCACAGAACCTCCCGACTGATGGTATCGAAAGCCTTTGGCAGGTCCACAAAGAGGATGTAGAGATTCTGATTCTGTTCCCGGCACTTTTCTTGCAGCTGGCGAACAGCGAAGATCATGTCGATTGTCCCCCTGTTGCTTCTGAACCCACACTGGCTCTCAGAGACGACATCGTCCAGCAAGTGGTGTATGATGGGGTTCAGGATGACCCGGGCCATAATCTTCTTTCCTGCTATGCTCAATAGTGAGATGCCTCTGTGGTTGTCGCATGATGCTCTGTCGCCCTTGTTCTTGTACAGTTGGATGATGCTGGCATCCTTAAAGTCTTGTGGTACCGCTCGTTCACCCCAGAACTGCTGCATCAGCTCATTTAGCTTGTCGACCATGGCCTTTCAACCAACTTGAAGATCTCAGGGGGAATGCCATCACGGCCCGGTGCCTTTCCGATTTGGAGCTGCTTGATCGCCTTCTGGATTTCCTCCTTAGTCGATGGGTCGTCAAGCAATGTCAAACCTGGACGTTGGGCATGTCCCGGATCGCTAGCTGATCGACCTGACACGAAAGGGGGAAAGTACTTTTGGAATGCATTTGTTTGTAGCCTTGATTTAAATGTGGAGAGGGGTGGAGCATGGCGGATAGGAAAAGGGAGATCATTTCACATGGACGGACCAAGGTAGAAGAAACGCCCGTTCTCCTTTTTTTTTTTTTTTTTTTTTTAAAGGTATTTGGGGTTTGGGTTTGTTGAAGAGGCGATTGTCGTCAGATGAACGTAAAGACCTAGGATGAGTGTAAAACCGCAAAAGTTCAGACAAATAAGTGGGTGATGTGCCAACAAACACGTTACAACAAAGAGTGCAGATCTCATACTCTAATCTGGCAGAAACAGAAGCCAATGTAACTCGGACAGAAAAGGAGTTACATGTTCTATCTTGTGAGCCTTAAAAATTAGACGAGCAGCACAGTTTGTCATTCTTTGCAAATTTGTCTGTAAGATTTTTTGGGCAAACCAGTAAGTGTCTGATGGAGCCGATCTTCCGAATTTCAAAGTATGCTGATTGACACACTCTACTGATCTGACCTTTCATTGACAATGTTTCGTCAAAGACAACACCAAGATTTCTGGCTGATTTGGTGAATGGGATTGTGCAGTTGCCATAGTGAGAGAGCCTGGAAAATAAGATCCACCGGTACACTGTGTGAGGATGGTTTTTCTGTTTTTTTTCTTCATTGATTTGAAGTTTGTTTTGTGTTGTCCAAAGATTAACATCTGCTATACGGCTTTGCATTGTTTGCAATCCGTTCTGAATCTATGGATAATAAGCTGACTTGTACAATTCAGTATCATCAGTAAATATGATGAGAAAAACAGTATGTTGCTCGATAATATCAGAAAGAGGCTGCATATACATGATGAACAGAATGGGACCAAGGACTGACCCTTAGCGGACACCGAAGGGCAGGGCACTTGGTTTAGAGGTTAAAATCATGGACAGAGACAAACTGTGTTCTGTTTGACAAATATGACCTGAAGAGCTTTACCGTAAATACCAAAAACAGATGAAGACGGGTCAAAAGAATTTTATGATCGATTTATCGAACGCGGCACTTAGGACAAGAAGTGTAATAACTGAAATCTGGTTGTCATCATTTGCCTTCAAAAGATCATTGAACACTCTTAGCAAGGCTGTCTCTGTACTGTGACCAGCTCTGTAGCCTGACTGGAATTTGTTCCACAAGTGATGGGTGTAAGATGATCTAAAAGCTGGGACAAAACATTTTTTTTCCCAGTTTTTGAGACAAACGAGAGATTTGAAACAGGGCGGTATTTTTTTTTTTTTAAACGTTAGGATCTACAGATGGGTTTTTAAGCAATGGCTTTACAATAGCATTTTTCAGGCAGCTGGGAACAACTCCATGAGACATGCAATCACTGATGATGTGGGTAAGTAGTGGAACAATTTCATCACAACAATCAAACAAAGAGAAGTTGGAATGGGATCAAGAGAACAGGTTTTGGGGGACATTTGTAACATAGTTTTTTTTCCGGACATCAGATTCAGATACACATGAAAAAGAGGGTAGGATGTTTGCCAACAAATTTGTCACCATCAAACATGTCTGAGGGTAAATGAGCAGACTGCTGGTCGATGTTATCACGGATGCTTTTGATTTTGTCAGAAAAATACTTTGAAAAAAATGTCTGGTAGTTCTTTCCCAAGGCAACATGCAAGGCAGCAGGAGCAATTTACCCATGTTTTGGAGACTCATGGAGGGTGGGATCGCCTATCTAACTATGCAGGTCTAAAGACATGCCCACTGCCCATACATAAGTGATTATAATCATGTGCCGTCCTCTCGAGTAAGTAGTCATAAATCTGTCTTCCTCTGCACGAATGCTCACCAACCTTTGCCTTTCCCTGAATTAAGTTAACCTAAATCTATGCCGTTATCACCATATGTGATTATAAATCTGTGTCCTGATCTGTATGTGTGATCATAAATCTGTTTTCCTTTCCTCATGTAATACAGATGTATGTCTGTCTCTCACCAACCATGCCTTGCCTTCACCTAAGGACCTGCTTATTTCTCTAATTCATCTTTTTAAGCAGCTGACTGGCAAGGAAACAAAGCTTCTTCTGCGGACCCCTGCCAGACACATTTCAGTCAATCTGAATTTTCAAAACATTCTCGACGGTACATTTTTGTTTTACATGAGCAAAAGACTCCCATGAAAAGAAGACTGAATGAGCCTTGTGTTGAATGCATTTTAAAGCTAGGTAATTCAGATACTGTGATCTGGCCTTTCTACTAGCTGTCTCAGACCATATGTTTTTTGTGTGTGTACTCCCAGTTCTTATAAAACAGGGAGTACTTTACAATAGGAACGAAGAAATGCTCTGTGTGTGTGTATGTGTGTGTGTGTGTGTGTGTGTGTGTGTGTGTGTGGTGTGTGTGTGTGTGTGTGTCCGTCCGTCAGTCCGTTACTAACGGCCATAACGGCCAATAACGGTTTTCGTTAGCCCATATAGCTTTTTTTCTTTATGGAATATCTTAGAAAGTACTGGCCGATCTTTCTGAAAATTTGAAGGTATGTTCATTATGGGTCACGGATGATGCCCGATGTGTTGTTTTACCGTTGTATCCGTTACTAACGGCCATAATGGCCCATACCGGTTTTCCTTCTTTATGGATTATCTCACAAAGTACTTGGCCGATCATTCTGAACATCTGTAGGCATGTTTATTACGTCACGGATGATGCCCAATGTGTTATTTTTACTGTTGCAGCCGTTACTAACGGCTATAACGGCCCATAACGGTTTTTCCTCTTTAAGGAATATCTCACGCGTACTCAAGATAAACTGGGAGTGCGTTTATATGCTTTGCATCTTGTTTAATGCTAAATGACTTCAAAGGAAGCGTGGAATAAAAGTAGGTTACAGACTGTAGCACATTATCTCTCTGAATTATTTGAAGACTCCAGTATCACCCCGAAAAGTTTTGCTCCCAATAATGAATGTCACGCCCATTCCACCTTGGGAATGACGGAAAGTAGTTTTGACTTTGATTACACATGTATACGAAAAGATGACAATCCAAATGTTGTAAGTACAACAGTTAAAACATATGTATCCAAAACTTATTTTGATCACTTTATGATTTATACTGATGGTTCTGTGCTAGAACATCATGTGAGCGCTGGCTTTGTTGGTCTATCTTTAAAAGTTGAAAAGTCTTATCACCTTGGCACAGACATTTCGATTGTTACAGCAGAACTAATAGCTATTCTTATGGCTCTGTCAAATCTTATTAATCTACCACTAAATTTATTATTATTATGATTTGTGTGTGTGTGTGTGTGTGTGTGTGTGTGTGTGTGTGTGTGTGTGTGTGTGTGTGTGTGTGTGTGTGTGTGCGCGTGTGTGTGTGTGTATGTGTGGATCCTTAATCAGTCTTGCATTCCCTTGCTTCGTCATTCAAGTACAAGAATGTTTTCTTTGAAATAAAATATTTAATTCATTGCTTGCAATTGAAAGGGTCCAGTGCTGACGTTTGCTGGATAACGTCCCATCGTGGATTTATTACAATGAATATGTTGACCATCATGCAAAAAATGGGGCGAGAAAGATTTTGAATGCCATGGAACTACCTTGCAGTTTGTCTTCAGTAGAAATGTGTAACATAATAGAACATGAAACGATGCGACGTTTTTTTTTTCTCTTCTGGGATGAAGTATTTTTCATTATTGAATACTCCATGGGCAAGTAGATCAGTTGTTACCTTATCGTGCAGACTTTCAAAAAAATGCTTTAACGACAAAGTATTGCAAAGATATTAAATGTGTCTGCTCTGCAGAACTGACAATTGACCGATACTGATAAAATGTTCTTCATAAAAAACTCTCCTGCCTTCGGAAGTCGTAGAATGTTTTTTGCCTTTTTCTCATGATAATTCATTTTGGGATAAGTTTAATCTTTTCAACCTTTCAGTATTTAGATTAGCTGATTATTTGTTATACAGTCCCTTTGCTCGTTTCTTCTGATTCTCTGTCTCTCTCTCTCTCTCGCTGTATCTCTCTGTCTCTCTGTCTCTGCCTCTCTCTCTCTCTCTCTCTCTCTCTCTCTCTCTCTCTCTCTTCCTCCTCTCTCCTCTCCCTCCTCCTCTCCTCCTCCTCCTCCTCCTCCTCCTCCTTCTTCTTCTTCTTCTTTTGTCCCATGTTTTGATTTTTTGATGATGTTAAAAAAAAAAGTAGCAAAGCTTTGCTGTTTTTGATGCTAGAGTCTGTTGTTCGTCCTTCGATTTCGAAGATGACCATGACTTCAATCTCAGATGGAAGATTGCTGAGTGTAGGAACGCCCACATATGTTCCACATGTGGGTGGGTGCTTCAGTGGAGGTGGAGGTAGCTCTGGCCTTGCGCGTGGATCGCTTTCTCTCAGCTACTGCTGTGCGTCTCCTCTCCTCTGATATATATGCACCCTTTGTAATGCTGCTTCGCCAGGCTGGGCGGTCCAGGGCAAGCGACTCCCAGGTGTTGAGGTTGATGTCCTGGACTTTGAGGGACACTCTGAGGCAGTCCTTGAAACGTTTCTTCTTCTGTCCCCCAACTTTTCGCTTGACCTGACTCAGTTCTCTGTACAACAGTTGTTTCGGGCAGTCGACTATCTGGCATTCTGACGATGTGGCCAGCCCATCTAGCTCGGGATTTCTGAAGGAGAGTGTAGATGCTGGTGACACTGGATCTTTCCAAGACCCGTGTCCAGGACTTTGTCCTGCCACTTGATGTTTAGGAGTCTGCGGAGACAGCTGAGGTGAAAATGGTTGAGCTGTTTGGCGTGTCTACTGTAGACAGTCCAGGTCTCACTGGCATAGAGGAGAGTGGTGGTTAATACCACTGCATGGTTGACCTTCAGCTTGGTGATAAGGCTTAGTCCTCTCCGCTCCAGACATTTTTCACGGAGTCTCCCAAACACAGAGCTGGCTTTGGCAATCCTGTTCCTGACCTCTGCGTCAATGTTTACAGCTCGTGAGAGTGTGCTGCCCAGATAGGTGAAGTTGTCAACTGCCTGTAAGTTCTGCCCATTTACCATGATGTGTGATTCCCGGTAGAGTTTTATCTGGTGCAGGCTGATACATCACATCGGTCTTTTCGGTGCTGATGGTGAGACCAATGTTGTCGCAGGCTCGTGAGAGGCAGTCCATTTCGTGCTGCATCATCTGCTCTGTGCTGGCATTGAGGGCGCAGTCATCAGCAAAAACAAGAAGTCCCTGATGACGGTCTCTTTCACCTTTGTAACAGCCTGCAGTCGCCTGAGGTTGAACAGCCCACGTCAGTTCTGTATCTGGCGTGTATACCACCCTGGCAGTCACGGAAGGCATCAGTCAGCATGGCCGAGAAGACCATGCTGAAGAGTGTAGGGGAAAGAACGCAGCCTTGCTTTACGCCGTTGGTCACTGGAAAAGCTTCTGACTCGTCTCCATCATCCAGTACTTTCACCATCATGCCGAAGTGGAACTGTCGGACGATCGTAATGAACCTGCTGGGACATCCACATTTCTCCATGATCTTCAACAAGCCATCTCTGCTGACCGTATCGAAGGCCTTGGTCAGATCGACAAAGGTCACAATCAGATCGCTCTGCTGCTCTTGCATTTTTTTTTCTGGAGCTGTCATGCAGCAAATATCATGTCTGCAGTTCCACGTCTGCAAGAAAGCCTCACTGGCTTTCTGGGAGGAGACCCTGCTCAAGGTGTAGTAGAAGGCGGTTGAGCAGGACACGAGCCAAGATCTTCCCAGCTATGTACAAGAGAGAGATGTCTCAGTGATTGTCGCAGGACTGGTGGTTGCCTTTTCTCTTGTAGATGTGGAGAATGTTGGCATCTTTCAACTGTTGTGGGACTCTCTCTTCATTCCACATGGACTGGAAGAGCTGCGTCAGCTTCTGTGTCAAGGCTGGGCCTTCTGATTTATAAACTTCGGCAGGGATTGCATCAGATCCTGGCGCTTTGCCACAGGAAAGTTGTTCAATTGCCTTTCTGACTTCTTCTTCTCTCTCTGTGTGTGTGTGTGTGTGTGTGTGTGTGTGTGTGTGTGTGTGTGTGTGTGTGTGTGGTCAAGGTCTTGCCTGATCTCCACGTGAGGTACGCGTGCAATGACCTCGTCGTTGATTGAGGCAGGGCGGTTGAAAACCTGGTTGAAAGTGTTTCAGTCCATCTCCCCAGAATCTGTTTCTTTTTCTGTCAGCAGCTGGGTCCCATCTGCATTGAGGAGGGGGGGGGGGGGGGGGGGGGGGGGAGCCGGAGAACTGGGGTCCATAAACAGCCTTCAGAGCATCATAGAAACGCTTGGTGTCATGACTGTCTGCGTAGCCNTTTTGGGATAAGTTTAATCTTTTCAACCTTTCAGTATTTAGATTAGCTGATTATTTGTTATACAGTCCCTTTGCTCGTTTCTTCTGATTCTCTGTCTCTCTCTCTATCGCTGTATCTCTCTGTCTCTCTGTCTCTGCCTCTCTCTCTCTCTCTCTCTCTCTCTCTCTCTCTCTCCTCTCTCCTCTTCCTCTTCCTCCTCCTCCTCCTTCTCCGCCTCCTCCTCCTCCTCCTCCTCCTCCTCCTTCTTCTTCTTCTTCTTCTTTTGTCCCATGTTTTGATTTTTTAATGATGTTAAAAAAGTAGCAAAGCTTTGCTGTTTTTGATGCTAGAGTCTGTTGTTCGTCCTTCGATTTCGAAGATGACCATGACTTCAATCTCAGATGGAAGATTGCTGAGTGTAGGAACGCCCACATATGTTCCACATGTGGGTGGGTGCTTCAGTGGAGGTGGAGGTAGCTCTGGCCTTGCGCGTGGATCGCTTTCTCTCAGCTACTGCTGTGCGTCTCTCCTCTCCTCTCTGATATATATGCACCCTTTGTAATGCTGCTTCGCCAGGCTGGGCGGTCCAGGGCAAGCGACTCCCAGGTGTTGAGGGTGATGTCCTGGACTTTGAGGGACACTCTGAGGCAGTCCTTGAAACGTTTCTTCTGTCCCCCAACTTTTCGCTTGACCTGACTCAGTTCTCTGTACAACAGTTGTTTCGGCAGTCGACTATCTGGCATTCTGACGATGTGGCCAGCCCATCTAGCTCGGGATTTCTGAAGGAGAGTGTGTAGATGCTGTGACACTGGATCTTTCCAAGACCCGTGTCCAGGACTTTGTCCTGCCACTTAATGTTTAGGAGTCTGCGGAGACAGCTGAGGTGAAAATGGTTGAGCTGTTTGGCGTGTCTACTGTAGACAGTCCAGGTCTCACTGGCATAGAGGAGAGTGGTTAATACCACTGCATGGTTGACCTTCAGCTTGGTGATAAGGCTCAGTCCTCTCCGCTCCAAGACATTTTCACGGAGTCTCCCAAACACAGAGCTGGCTTTGGAAATCCTGTTCCTGACCTCTGCGTCAATGTTTACAGCTCGTGAGAGTGTGCTGCCCAGATAGGTGAAGTTGTCAACTGCCTGTAAATTCTACCCCATTTACCATGATGTGTGATTCCCGGTAGAGTTTATCTGGTGCAGGCTGATACATCACATCGGTCTTTTCGGTGCTGATGGTGAGACCAATGTTGTCGCAGGCTCGTGAGAGGCAGTCCATTTCGTGCTGCATCATCTGCTCTGTGCTGGCATTGAGGGCGCAGTCATCAGCAAACAAGAAGTCCCTGATGACGGTCTCTTTTACCTTTGTAACAGCCTGCAGTCGCCTGAGGTTGAACAGCCCACCGTCAGTTCTGTATCTGGCGTGTATACCACCCTGACAGTCACGGAAGGCATCAGTCAGCATGGCGAGAAGAAGACCATGCTGAAGAGTGTAGGGGAAAGAACGCAGCCTTGCTTTACGCCGTTGGTCACTGGAAAAGCTTCTGACTCGTCTCCATCATCCAGTACTTTCACCATCATGCCGAAGTGGAACTGTCGGACGATCGTAGTGAACCTGCTGGGACATCCACATTTCTCCATGATCTTCAACAAGCCATCTCTGCTGACCGTATCGAAGGCTTGGTCAGATCGACAAGGTCACAAACAGATCGCTCTGCTGCTCTTGCATTTTTTTTCTGGAGCTGTCATGCAGCAAATATCATGTCTGCAGTTCCACGTTCTGCAAGAAAGCCTCACTGGCTTTCTGGAAGGAGACCCTGCTCAAGTGTAGTAGTAGAAGGCGGTTGAGCAGGACACGAGCCAAGATCTTCCCAGCTATGTACAAGAGAGAGATGTCTCAGTGATTGTCGCAGGACTGGTGGTTGCCTTTTCTCTTGTATGTGGAGAATGTTGGCATCTTTCAACTGTTGTGGGACTCTCTCTTCATTCCACATGGACTGGAAGAGCTGCGTCAGCTTCTGTGTCAAGGCTGGGCCTTCTGATTTATAAACTTCGGCAGGGATTGCATCAGATCCTGGCGCTTTGCCACAGGAAAGTTGTTCAATTGCCTTTCTGACTTCTTCTTCTCTCTCTCTCTGTGTGTGTGTGTGTGTGTGTGTGTGTGTGTGTGTGTGTGTGTGTGGATTGTCAAGGTCTTGCCTGATCTCCACGTGAGGTACGCGTGCAATGACCTCGTCGTTGATTGAGGCAGGGCGGTTGAAAACCTGGTTGAAGTGTTCAGTCCATCTCCCCAGAATCTGTTTCTTTTCTGTCAGCAGCTGGGTCCCATCTGCATTGAGGAGGGGGGGGGGGGGGGGGGGGGGGGGGGGGGGGAGCCGGAGAACTGGGGTCCATAAACAGCCTTCAGAGCATCATAGAAACGCTTGGTGTCATGACTGTCTGCGTAGCCCTGGATTTCATCGGCCTTTTTGCTGAACCAGACATGCCTGCGAAGCCTCTTCTGCACTTTTTGTTTTGCGCTGGTGAAGGCATCTTCCATAGCTTGTGATGTGTGCTCATTCTGGTGCGCTCTAAACAGCTAGTGTTTCTCTGACAGCAGTGTCTGAACTTCTGCGTCATTCTCATCAAACCAGTCTTGGTTTCAACGGGTTGCTGGTCCGAGGTGTTCGAGGGCAGTAGAGTGGACCACAACTCTGAAGGCCTCCCACTGCTCTTCAGTGCTGCTGTGGTCATCCTCTCGTGTCTTGGGCAGCCTGCCATCTAGGTCATTGGAAAAATCTTCTGCAACTTTACTATCCTTGAGCTTGGAGACGTTGAGCCTCTTTGCAGTCTTCTGACCTTAGGGTCTTCGCATGGGCAGGATGCGGAGTTTGCCAATGCTTGGAGTGTGAGTGCATCCATGATGTCTTGTTGCGTGTAGGCAGGCGGAACGGAGAGTGTGGTGATGACAAGGTCATGAGCAGCGCACATCTTGAGAAGCAGGAGGCCATTGGTGTTGCAGTTGCCAGTACCGTGTCTCCCAATGATCCCTTCCCAGGTCTGGTGATCGTCCCTACGCTGGCGTTGAAGTCCTCGAGTACGAGTAGCTTCTCAGACGGGGGACAGCTGCGATGAGAGTGTCTAGTCCTTCATAGAACTTGTCCTTGATGCCATCTGCGTTGGTCATCGTTGGGGCGTACGCGCTGATTAGTGTTGCACTCTTCTTGTTTCCAAGTGGAAGCTGGAGTGTCATCAGGCGATCGTTTATGCCCTCGTGGAGCTTGACAAGTTTCCAGGTGAGATGGGATCTGATGGCGAATCCCACGCCTGCCTCTCGACGTTCAGTGCTGCTGCGTCCACTACAGAAGAATGTATATCCTCCACCACATTTTTGTGAGTTGGGCTTTGTCCGCTAGGAGTGTTTCGCTAAGTGCTGCTATGTCAACGTTGTAGCGAGCAAGTTCTTTGGTAACAGTGCAGTTCTTTGCTCTGGTCTGTCTGCCTTGGCGTTGTCCAGTAGAGTTCGCACGTGCTGAGGTTGAGCACCTTTGCTTTTGTTTTCTTCGTAGTTCGACCGCTGGGAGGGACACCCCGCCAGCCGCGGTTTGCTGGCCAGGGTAAAGAGAAGCAGGCAATGTTTTGGGCACCTTTTCTAGCCCCTTCCTCTTGCTATGGAGGTGAGCAGTGCAGTCCTAAAAAGGACTGCTCAGACACCCTGGGGGCTGCCGAACTCCACTTCTGCTTCGTCCAGTAGAGAGCGACACATGCCCTGGGCTGCCTGTGAGCAGGCTCGTGACTGACAGCTCCACCTGCTGCCTTCGCCACTTCTCCCATCACCACGGGACTTGAGGTTGCGCTATGGGGTTTTGAAGTCATGACTTGCGCTTGACTTGGATTATAGTGAGGGAGAGTTGCGCGTCGTCAGCCTCACTCTCTCGCCCCAGTCTATCTGTGTCCAGTGGCAAGACGAAGTCGAGATGGTTGGAGATAGATTGGGGTGCAGTGGATGACCGTGACGTCTTTTGTGTCTTGACACCCCTGTGCGTTCCACAACGCATTGCTGGGAATTGCTTTCTGCCTGTTGAACCACAGTGGGTTCTTCCACGCAGTCCGCCAAATTCAGCTTCACCCGTCAACTTACCAGCTATGCTTGCGGTATGCTCAAAAGATAGTGGAGACTGGGGGTGGGAACGTCCAGCTTCCCATACAAGTCCAAAGGACTTGCCCACTGCCCATTCATTTTTATTTGTCCCCTGTTGTGATTTTTTTGCTGATGTTAAAAAAATAACAAAGTTTTGCTGTTTTTGATGATAGAGTCTAAAATCACCATAAAATCATCTAAAATCTCCAGATCTACGTCCCATAAATAAATGTTTAATGGCTTTTGTCCTGTATTTCATGTAACCACTGAAAACACCATCCAAGTCTCTCTCTCTCTCTCTCTCTCTCTCTCTCTCTCTCTCTCTCTCTCTCTCAGACGACTGTCGACCGCAATGGGTGAAGCAGAAAAGATCATTCAACTCCTTTCTACATTTCGAAGTCGGTTATAGAGAAACATCTATCTATCTATCTATCTATCTATCTATCTATCTATCTATCTATCTATCTATCTATCTATATATATATATATATATATATCAGTCAACAATACCTCTCCTCTCTCTCTCTCTCTCTCTCTCTCTCTCTCTCTCTCTCTCTCTCTCGTGCGCGCGCGCGCGCGTGTGTGTATGTGTGTGTGTGTGTGTGTGTGTGTGTGTGTGTGTGTGTGTGTGTGTGTGTGTGAGTGTGTGTTAGTGTGTGTGTGTATGTGTGTGTGTGTGTGTGTGTGTAAGTGTGTGTGTGTGTGTGTGTGTGTGTGTGTGTGTGTGTAAGTGTGTATGTGTGTGTGTGTGTGTGAAACTGAATTGACTTCTTGATATAATCATATAGTCATTTTCCGTCTTCACTTTGAATCTGTTTTAGAGGCCAAACTAATGTGTGGAATGCACTGTTCATTACGAGGCTGGTCGATGAGAAGACAGGGCTAAGAATGTCAAACACCGAGCATTGTTTTAAATTAAAAAAAAAAAAAAAAAATTATTTGTGTATGCTTACTTTGCCTTTTTACGTTGGTTATTGCACCTGGCACACATTCTTTGGTATATATGAGAATAATGTCTTTTTATTATCATTTTCTATCAACACAACAGACACATTCAACATCAGCAGTAACATGACGCAGAAGGGGTCGATAAGAATTTCCCACGTGACTGAATGTTTGAAAAACCCAGCAGTAAAAGAGTTTACTCTTGTTAACTCTTCTGGGCATCTTCGTGTTCAAAGTCCCTTAGAATTCTATGAATGGGAGTGTCAATTCATGCTTCATGTACTATCTGACCACGTTGTGCGTTTCAATATTCACAAATGCCTTGGGAACGTCGCGTTTGAATTTTCAGACTACTCCAACGGAGAGAAACAAAAAGTACAGATTTTAATAAAGTGTGCCTTTCCAATCGCCATACGATCCCTGTCCAATACAGTGTGACCAACACGGTAATGTTCAGAGTGTATATAACACGCTGGTGGTGTGCAGAATATTGTAAGAGGGGGGTCCTGTCTTTGTCTTTCTCTGCCGTAAACCAGTCTGAGAGGCAGCCTGCTGATTTACAACTCATTCATTTGTCTTCATCAGCTGGTGAGTAGAAAACGAATGAAAGTAAATGAATAAACAAGTCAATAGATAGATAATTAAGCAAATAAATAAAAAAATGTCAGAAATGATGATAATGATGATGATGATGATGATGATGATGATGATGATGATGATGATGATGATCTTCACGAAGACGATGATGATGATGATGATGATGATGATGATGATGATGATGATGATGATGACAATAGTAGTTATAATGATGATATATAATAATGATGATAATAGTATGATCTAAAAATTATGAAAACAATAAAACAACAAGAATAACAACAACAATAACACTACTACTCTTACCACTACTCTTACTCTTACTCTTACCACCACCACCACCACCACCACCACCACCACCACCACTACTACTACTACTACTACTACTACTACTACTACTACTACTACTACTACTACTACTTATGATAACAGCAACAACAATGAGAAGAAGAAGAAGAAGAAGAAGAAAGAAGAAGAAAGAATATCCATTCGGAAATCACCATTACAAAAAAGTCATTTCGCACCACATAAGTATTTATGTGCATTATCATTATTTCAAACATTAACAATCTTTTTGTGTAAAGGCAAGTACCATGCAACAGGTGAGCCATATGCAACAGGTGATCCGTATGCAACAGGTGTTTCAGTATGCAACAGGTGATCCGTATGCAACAGGTGATCCGTATGCAACAGGTGATCGTATGCAAGAGGTGAGCAGTATGCAAGAGGTGAGCAGTATGCAAGAGGTGAACAGTATGCAACAGGTGATCAGTATGCAACAGGTGATCAGTATGCAACAGGTGAACAGTATGCAACAGGTGAACAGTATGCAACAGGTGAACAGTGCTATGCAACAGGTGAGCAGTACTATGCAACAGATGAGCAGTATGCAACAGGTGAGCAGTACTATGCAACAGATGAGCAGTATGCAACAGGTGAGCAGTACTATGCAACAGGGGAGCAGTATGCAACAGGTGAGCAGTATGCAACAGGTGAGCAGTATGTAACAGGTGAGCAGTATGCAACAGGTGAGCGGTATGCAACAGGAGAGCAGTGACCAACAGGTGAGCGGTATGCAACAGGTGAGCGCTATGCAACAGGTGAGCAGTATGCAACAGGTGAGCAGTACTATGCAATAGGTGAGCAGTACTATGCAACAGGTGAGCAGTGTGCAACTGGTGAGCAGTGTGCAACAGGTGAGTGGTATGCAACAGGTGAGCAGTGTGCAACAGGTGAACAGTATGCAACAAGTGAGCAGTACTATGCAACAGGTGAGCGGTATGCAACAGGTGAACAGTATTCAACAGGTGAGAAGTATGCAACAGGTGAGCAGTATGGAACATGTGAGAGCAGTATGCAACAGGTGAGCGGTATGCAACAGGTGAACAGTATGCAACAGGTGAGCAGTACTATGCAACAGGTGAGCGGTATGCAACAGGTGAACAGTATGCAACAGGTGAGCAGTATGCAACAGGATCAGTATGCAACAGGTGATCAGTATGCAACAGGTGAACAGTACTATACAACAGTGAGCAGTATGCAACAGGTGAGCAGTATGCAACAGTTGAACAGTATGCAACAGTGAAACAGTATGCAACAGGTGAGCGGTACTATGCAACAGGTCATCTATATTATGCAATATGTGATTAGTTTTTTTACGCAACAGGTGTCAGTATTAGTCAACAGTTGATAGTATTATGCTTCTGGTGAGCAGTATCATGCAACGGGAGATCAGTTTCATGCAACAGATGATCAGTAGCATACAACAAATAATAAGTGTACGCAGCAGGTGATCAGTATGATGCAATAGGTGGTCAGTGTTATGCAACCGACAATCAGTATTATGCAATAGGTGATCAGTGTTATGCAACAAATCATCAGTATTATGCATTAGGTGATCATTATTATCTGATAAGTGATCAGTATTGTGCAACTGATCATCAGTATTATGCAACAGGTAGTATCATTAAACAGGTGATCAGTATTATGCATCGGGTGATCAGTATTTTGCAACAGACGATCGGTATTATGCAATTGGTAGTAGGGAGGAGTGGCAACCCTTTGGCCACATGAGGGCAACGCACTCTGAAGCACGTTCTTCAAACGTGGCAATAGCACTGGTCACTCAATACCACTGCACGATTATCTTCTTCCACCCACACTCTGTCCTTAAAAAACACAGGCAATAGGGATGCGAACACGATCTAATATCAACGGAATTCTTGACGCGATGCTGAGACGGTAAGGAGTTTTATTGTGCAGGATACATTCAATCCCCGGGATTTGATGGAGTCACCCAGTGTCGGATCAAAGTGGGGAGCTGTGTCACTGTGACCAAGCCGTCTCAACATGCCACCTTCCTCCTTTCTATAGGGTGGTCTTCATGTTTAAGGTATTCACCTGGTCCGTGTAGCGAGACACACCGATCGATCTGTAACACAGGTAGCGATTTCGAATGGCGTTCTTTTGCGTATGGTGATACCGAAGAACATGACATGTCCATAGCTCAGTGTGTTTGTTCAACCTTTCAGGAGTGTAAAAAGTTTCAGCTTCGCTCTCTTTCTACACAGAAAAAGCCGAATGTAGTATATACAGCATCAGGACAGAGAACCTGGAACTGCTCCAGATCAGTGTGGCCTGACTTATTTTGAGCACTTTCCTGACTGTGATTTTATTTCTCACTGTGCGGAGCGTGAAGACGAGGCCCATTGTCCCTACACCTCCGACAACTGTGGACCAGGGAAGGTAACTGTTGAACAAGGCTGTGCATGTCATACCCTTAAGAAAAGCACAGCGACCTCTGGAGGGTTGATTTAAATCATTGTTACTCAAGAAACAGATAGCAAAATGCATTCACACTCATCAGGACACATGAGCTGCAACAGCTGCTAGGATTATTCTGTTCTTACATATATCATTGACGAGACATTGGCTGTTATTTTCTAGGTGGTGTAAACATTCGCAGAAAAGCGTTAAATCACACACACACACACACACACACACACACACACACACACACACACACACACACACACACACACGCACGCACGCACGCACGCACGCACGCACACACACACGCTCGCACGAGCGCAAACGCACATGTTCAATGACGTTCTGTAACATAGATTTAAAAAAAAATTAATAGAGAAAGGAGTTGAATAACACTCTAAAAGGTGTCCATTCCTCTCCTTTTTTACTTCTTCATCCCTTGATGTCGTGAGTTGTCTGATTCACACACACACACACACACACACACACACACACACACACACACACACACACACACACACACAAAGATTTCAAAGATTTCAAAGATTTAATCCTGTGACCCCTTTTGGGGCATGGAGGACTTTGAAACAAAATGAACAAATGTAAACGAAACACATCAATCAAACATCCAAAAATGTTCCCGATAATTAACACACTGGATATAATGTTACACAACTTTACTAAGTTTTAAGAACTTCGCTAAGTTTAGTAACACTTTTTTATTACCACAGAGCAAACGACAATAGTTAAATACGGACTTTATACTTGTAAATTGTTTTGATATAAACTTATTTCTAATATATCATCATATTTGGTGCATTTCATTACAAAATGAAATTCGTCGCCAAGGTCATTCTGGTCGCAGTCCCGACAAAATCGTTCATCATGAGGTATTCCAAATCGTCTGCCAGTTTCGATCATGAGTTTTATGATTACCACAGCGGAACCGAATTAGTGGGTATATATAAACATCAGGCAACATTTCAATATATTTTTCACGGCAAAACTCTGTTTTAAAATTCCTGTAAAATAAATCTTATTACTAGATTCTAAAGCATCGTTCCAAGCACGAATGTAAACATCTTCTAATGAATGAATTACGAACATTTCTACAGATACTATGAACAGACGAAAACTTTTGTGTCTCCCACACAAAGTCGAATCCTGTTTCGATAAGGATGTTCGTATATACATCAACCAGCTAGATGTAAAACCCTGATTTCTGTATAAATCATATAATACTTGATACAATCTAGATGAATATTTGTTCGTTTGTGGTGAAAGTAAGGATGACCAGAATTTTATCATTCGTGCATATACTTGAACTGAAACAGGATACATTCCTAGTTCTCCATATATTAGTTCTGTTTTAGTAGAACGATTTAAATGAAAAAGATGCTTAAAAAATTTAAACTGAAAACTTTCCATTAGCTTTAAATCACTATATCCCCAAATTTCACAGCCATATAAAAGTACAGGCAGAACCATTGACTGGTATAAGTCCAGTACAATGTTTATAGGCAAATTTTGAAATCTTGCCATCTTTAGCAAAGAAAAACATTGCACATTGCGCTTGGTCATACAAATACTTCTTACATTTTAGTTTTTTTTTCTAGGATTATTGCATCCATTCCATTAAAGTCTACACCCTTTGTTTTTTGCTACATTAACATTAAGCTTCCATGCGGTACAGTACTGGCTTAATACATCAAGAGCATGCTGTAAACCACAAAAAGAATCTGCAATAACAACAATATCATCAGCGTATAAAAGTAAAAGTAAACTAATGTAACTTAATAAATCTGAGTCAGGGATATTTAAATCAATATTCAAGAAAGCACAGTTACGAACTGTGAGATAAAGTTCAAGATCATTCAAATACAATGAAAATAGCAAAGGTGAAAGATTTTCACCTTGAAAAACACCTCTAAAACTGCCAAAATATTCAGATTGACTCCCATTCATAAATATATACAAGATTTTATTTGCTGATACATATTCGTGATTACTTACAAAATCTTTCCATTTACGCCTTCTTTGATAAGCTTTTGCCATAATCCCTGCCTCCAAACTGAATCGAACGCTTTTGTGAAATCAGCAAAAACACAAAACAATTTGCTTCTTACGACTATTGAAAATATCAATTAAACTTTTTAAAACAAATATGATCTGTTTGTAGAATGATTTCGTCTAAAGCCAGCTTGATTTTCCGAAAGTGTGTTGTTATTCTCAATAAAATCTGTCAAAACGGTTATTCAAAATTGTTGTGAACAGCTTTCCAACACAATTCAGAAGTGTTATACCCCTATAATTGTTACAGTCCAATTTGCTACCTTTTCATTTGTAATTGGCAGAATAAGTCTAATTAACCATTCTTCTGGTATGGTCCCTGTATCAAGAACTTTATTGAAAAGTTTACAATAACTTGTTTTGAGAACTGGAATGCTTTGTTTTATATATTCATTTCGTATTTTATCTATATCCCACAAGCCTTTTCATTCTTAAGTTGCTGTACAGCTTTTTCAACGTCTTCGTCATTTATTGGTGCAATTAAAAATTCAAGATCATGTTGCAAGTCACAGTAAATATCCCTTTCATTCTCAACACTATCTGGCTGAACATTCAATGATTTAAAATGTAAGAAAAGATCATCCATACTAACAGGGCATTCATTCTATTTCTGACTTTAATATATTCCCAATATTCTCTTGGTCTATTAGCTTTTAGTCTACGAATCTTCTTATGCCAATGCTTTGTGTAAATTCTATACGATTTTTCTGAGAACTTTTTTGTATTCCTTACTGCTAATTTCAACCTCTCTACGGTTGGGACTAGTTAATTCTATGTTTGGCCATAAAATACTTTTTTTTCTATGTTCCCTGCATGTGGCATCAAACCATGGCTTATTTTCGTTACTTTTGTTTGGCTTTTGCTTTGTACCTTTTGATACATGTTTGACTTCTCCCAGTGTGTCTTTAGCTGTTTCTAACAGAATTTGCGATAACAATGTATAGGCATCGGCAACAGAAGCGTTTTCATTATCAAGTATATTGTTTAATTCCTCTATGTTTTTAGTAAGTAAGTTTTCTTTAAACACCTCACCTCTAGATGGATCCCACTTCTTAATATTTGCATAAACAAAGGTCTTCCTGTTTCAGGGCATCTAACACTTGTAGTATTTTCACTGAAAATTGAACTTTGAATAAAAGCATTGTTTGGCGTTCTCCGCGAAATGTTGAGAGATAAAAGAATTGGACTGTGAACATCTGAAAGCATGGCGTCAAAGGGATCAACACTAAAGTCAGCAATATGTGTGAACAAATAAGATGAACCCAGCATATAATCAGTCACAGTACATCCACTACTAGTGCATCGACCAATACCTGCGTCTCTGCCAACTCTCCCATTAAATATAAACAAATGTTGTGATTTGCAAAAATCAATAAGTCGATAGCCATAGTTATTAGGTCGACGTACATCCTGGGAACACCTCGCAGTAGGGATTTCAAGATCTTCAATACACAGGTGAAAACTATCAGCAATAATGTCATTGATATCTGTATCAAACTTCAGGAGGTCAGGCAAACATTTAGTATAAGCATTAAAATCTCCGATAAGAAGTACATGGCAGTTAGAATCATGACATGTAAGACTAGATTCCAAATCATCAAAACAGTTAACTGAACCATAAGCAGTTCCCTCTGGAGGAATATAAACTGAACCGACAAGCAGATCTTTGTCATAACCTGTCAGTAGTTTGTTGATTTTTAACCACAAAACACAGTCACTATCACCATTGGCTTCAGGTTCCAACAACTGAATAAAATCTTCATATGCTTTTTTTTTTTATAGGCAATCGCTTTGCCACCGGATCTCTGATACGAAAGATATTTTCGACTAAACAAAAAGCAATAGAGTAACCAAGATCACTAAAGCAGTCCAGTAAATAGTCAGAGAGTTGTGCATCAGTTCTACTTTCGGTGAATGTTAATATGTCAAACTGGGAAATACAGTTCGTAAATTCTTTAAACTGCAAACGACTTCTTAGTCCACAAACATTCAGGGACAGGAAAGACAATCTACATTTAGAATCAGAAAAACTTGGAGCACAATTCAAACTAGCAACACTGTCAATGCTTGAATACGGACATCACCGCGTCCCTCCAGCAGACCCCTATGGCTCACAGACAAGGAGGTGCTGCAGCCCAAGGAACTTGAAATCCACGTCGACGCCCACTTGAAGAGGTCGTCAGGGATGTCCACCATCACAACTTGCGCCCTCTCCTGACGAGGAATCTTCTTCAGCTCACACCGAAGTCTGCCATCAGGAGTGGTATATACTCTGTCCACTTTGTCGGACTTCTTCACCAATTGAAGAAGCCTGCTGCGAAGGACTGTCAAGTCGTCGTTGAGATAGAGACTCGCTTGTATTTTTTGTATCTTATGCAGCTCCTTCTTCTTTCTCATGACCTCACCTTTCACACGTCGAGAAAGAAACTTTACAAGCACATGCCTGCACCTGCCACTAATCTTCTTCCCGTTCCTGTGAACAACAGATATGTCCGAGGCCTTTACTTCACATCCTACACACACACACACACACACACACACACACACACACACACACACACACACACACATACATACACACATACACATACACACATTACAAGTTCAAGTTTCAATTTTAACTAATCCTCTCTTTTTTTCTCAGGGAGATTAACATTTTTCATGTGATCTGACATTTTACGCAAAGAAAGTTCCAGTGCATTTTTAGAAAATATATTTTTAAAGGTTGTGTGTGACTGCGATGTTTATTGCATTTTTGTTATTGACCTGTGAGTTGACTTCAACATGGCGACAGCCCTGATATGGCCTATTGCGATCGGCTGAGCTATAAGCAACATTGCCCTACATTACATAGTCCTAAGTAAGGCATCGAGACTAAGAGATGAATAACGTTTGATCAACATCTCTTTACAAAACAACACAAATCAAAACAGCATATTTGCAGGATCTGTCAGGAGTCTTCTTCTCGGTTCAATAAGAGCTATTCTTGGCAGTAGGCATGTGAATTCTTCGGCTCACCGACGATCGAGAAACCCGATTTGCAGGCTGTTCATTCCTGGAGAGGCTGAGGCGAGAGTAGGGTTAACCTGCAAATGCAAATTTTCAGCTAGGGAATTCTTTAAACAGGAGAATCAGTCTGGGTTAAAACATAAACTTAGATAACAGTATGATTTTAGGAAGCGATTATACACACGCGCGCGCCCGCGCGCGCGCAAACGCACTCGCACACGCACGCACGCACGCTGCAGGTACACGCGTACGTACCCACGCATGCATGCAGTCACACACAAACACAGAAGTATTCAAACAAACAAAACAAAAACACACAGCATGCACTCACAGATATACAGGATGCTCGCATGCACACATATACGCAGGCCCGTTTCCTTCTCCCCACCCCTTCCTCCTCCTCCTCTTCCTCTCTCTCTATCTCTCTCGCTCTCTCTCTCTCTCCCTCCCTCTCTCTCTCTCTCTCTCTCTCTCTCTCCTCTCTCTCCCTCCCTCCCTCCCTCTCTCTCTCTCTTTCTCTCTCTCAATTTCTATGTTTCTGTATCTCTGTTTCGTTTCTCTGTATCTCCCTGTCTGTCTGTCTGTCTTTCTGTCTGTCTGTCTGTCTCTGTCTGTCTGTCTGTCTGTCTCTCTCTCTCTTCTCTCTCTCTCTCTCTCTCTCTCTCTCTCTCTCTCTCTCTCTCTCATATCAAGCATACGGGCGTGCCTTCGGGCGTAAATGACTCTGTGTGTGTGTGGGGGGGGGGGGGGGGGGGGGGGGGGGGGGGTGCGTGCGTGCGTGCGTGCGTGCGTGCGTGCGTGTGTGTGTGTGTGTGTGTGTGTGTGTGTGTGTGTGTGTGTGTGTGTGTGTGTGTGTGTGTGTGTGTGTGTAAGCCTGGCCAGGTAAGAAGCCCTTTTAAGTATAATAACTTGAGATCAGTTAGTATTGATCTCTTATGTTTTGATTATTTCTTTATGTGACTTTGGATTTCTCACAAGTAATTATAAGTAGCGTAGAAATTGTATTTCTTGTTCTGGTTTGTTAGGAAAGAAGGGAATGCGTGACATCCCATTCCCAGAGAGAGGTGAATGATTGGTGGGTGCATAAGTGCACATATGCGTGTATGAGTTGAAAGATAACCTTGGTATGTTAAGCCTAACTAATACATGAACTTAGTGCTAGAGTAGTACAAGGGGTGACGCGTCCACTAAAGACATGTATAATAAACTCTCTTTCTGATTATATTCTTGAGGTCCTTGAGTGTTAAATACTGACTTGTATGTAGGGTGGTTGTATTAATCAATATATCTTTCACTGAAACGAAGAACAAAGCTCTAGCTTGAAGCCTCACAAAAGCTGTGGTTTAAGATGAAGGCTCCTTTGTGTTAGGAACACTGCCATTGGTTTGTGTGCTCATAGCAGTCGACAGATCAGCTGTGTAAGGGTTTTTACTGGATTTTATAGGTGTAGCTGTGTTAGTGGTGCTAAAACGAGAAAAAAAAATGACTTAAGAAAATTTTTACCTCCTTAGACAAACTTGTAAGTTTGGCGGAAGAAATGGGATACACAGGAAATGAACTCTGTAAGTTCATTGAAACTAAGCAAAAGTCTGAAAGAGATGAAAGGGTTGAGAAGGAAGTTCGAAAACGAACGTATAGAGGCAGACAGTGCAGCTACCAGGGCAAGAGCAGAAGTGGAATAATATGCTTTCGCCAAACAAACAGTTGGAAAGATTAAATCCGAAAATCGTCGAGAAACAGACACCAGTTGTGTGTCAGTGTTAGCACAGGTTGAGTTATGCACCTAGGCCTAAACTCCCACTTTTTTTCAGACAAGAACCTGATTCGATCGATGCCAACATCAGTCGCGTTGAGTTATTGGCCGAGCATGAAGGCTTGTACGAGGCTGACTGGTCAATTAACTTGTGTGTTGTCTTGACAGGTCATGCGTTACACACACATTTCTACCCTACCTAAAGCTGAACCAAGGGCTTTTGACAAGGTAAAACAAGTAGTACTTAGGGTTATGATTTAACTGAAGAAGGTTTCAAACGTAAGGTTTGCGGAGCGAAAATCGAATCAGGTGAGATGTACACACAGTTTGGAGTGAGTCTGGACCACTCCTTGAACAAGTGGGTAGAGCTTAGTGAGGTGGACTGTGGTTTTCCAAGGTCTCAAGGCTCTGTTGATGAAGAAACAGATACTTGATTGGTGTGGGCCTGGCCTTACAATACACATCAATGAATACAATTTAACAACAACAGCTGAAGTACTGGAGGTGGCACAGAATCACTGTGAAGCAAGGCGCGACTCGCCACAAGAAGAAGGCCTGGAGGCAAATCCGGAGGGTAACAGGCCAAGACATTCCTCACAGAATGGGTCGGGACTACATGCCCATAGGCCCATAGCATCACGTGAGCAAACAAAGGTGAAGGCCAACAGCCACGTGGTTAACCTTGTAGACGTGCATACCTGTTTCCAGCGCAACATTGAACACTTGGCTAGGGACTATATTCAAGTCACAGAAAGCAGCTGCAATGCGGGTGAGACAAAGAGAAAGGCAGGTAGAAAAGGTAGAAAAAGATGACAGTGTCATTTTGCCAGCTACTATTCAATCGGACAGTATCATTTTATCTGGATTGTGCTGTGTGTTCACAGATTCAGGAGATAAATGGACATACACAAAGGCAGAGTGAGGAAAATGTGGTTAGTGTCATTAGGGACTCTGTATGCACAGCTGTAATGGGGAAATAATCCCTGGTCAAGGACGGATAATTTGCAGGTGTCATGTACACCATATTTAGTGCACATATTTGGAAAAAAAAAAGCTACTTTAGACTCTACTTCAATGGGTGGTGAGTAAACGTAGAATTAACACAAGTAAGTGTTCCTCATGTTAAAAAGTTCCAAATGCAGACTAAGGTAAACTATGTGGAAGGTGTTAATGCTTCCCACTCACACTCCCTGAGAGGGTCAGTGATTCAAATGATAATAATAATGATAATAATAATGTTAATTTTTATAGCGCCTATTCTCTAAAGATTAGGGCTCTAAGCACTTTACATACAAAATAATAAACACTCTCGTTTACAAAATGGTCTGCCTACCTGGGTAGTGCCAACTGAAGAGCTGCCTGCCGGCTCATACACGGAACCTCCGTTTGGAGTCTCATTCGAAGGACTGTATGGGGAATGGAGTCAGAACCAATGTTAACTCCCAGGGAAAAATCCCCCTGTACCGAAATTCGAACCCACAGCCTCATAATCACGAGTCCGGCGCTCTAACAACTGAGCTATTCTGGCCCCCAGATAACAAGTAAGCTTGCCTGATAGGTTTTAGCAATATCTCGCTGGAAGTGTAATGCAAGTTAAACATGATTTAGGCTTGACTGTAAGATAAACATGATTTTTGCTTGGATAGGATAACATTGTTCACTGGCTGTTGCTGTACTAGCTGACTAAGAGAGTAGTCAATGTCAGCAGAGGTGTGTGTGTGTGTGTGTGTGTGTGTGTGTGTGTGTGTGTGTGTGTGTGTGTGTGAGAGAGAGAGAGAGAGAGAGAGAGAGAGAGAGAGAGAGAGAGAGAGAGAGAGGAAAGTGGCCTCAACTGTGCTGAGATTTCATTGGGGCTATGTTTCAGAGGTGCCATGTGGTAGTTATCCTCACCTGTTAGAAACAAAATCAGTTGTAAATTAAGGCATTTAATTGCCAGTGTAGGCCTAAATGGGAAAGGAAGCAGGTAAGTATAAACAATACATAGATAACCTGGTGATTGTATTGAAGCACCAAGAAGTGAGTGAAAAGAAATAGTATCTGCATGTTGAAAAATGATTATTAACAAAAAATTCAGTTTTG
>JADBJO010005752.1:59420-141920 GCA_016801955.1 Conus betulinus | reverse complement strand
ATAAAGGAAACCATCGCTATCCCTTTTAAAGGCAGATATATTTGGATTGTCTGCTCCGAGGTCCCTTTTAAAGGCAGATATATTTGGATTGCCTGCTCCGAGGCCTTTCGTCCGCTGGGTCGGAACTCGTCAGGGAGACACGGCTGGCTGTATCTGCTGCGCTCCTGGCGTCAAATAGAGACACACCACAGTCCATAATACCGTGGTGTTCTCACCACCAAGGGTGCAAAAAGAAATCCAATAGCACCCCGAAGCAGCCAGCGAAGAGTAGTAAAGGAAACCAAACGAAAGTGTGGGGAGGAAAAAAAGTGCTGAAAAACTACAGATATTATGCAAATAGTATAAAATGTAGGGGGCAATCTTTGAGCCTACGCTTGAGGATCCACCCAAGGATGCAAGGGATATCAAAAGACAAACACAAAGACAGACAGAAACAAAATACAAATAACCTCGATTTAATCAAAACGAAATTGGAAATGAAATGAGGCAGGGAACAGTAAACAATAAACAGTAAACAAGTGGGGTAGTTTTTGCTCCCATAAGGGAAAGATGGATTGTGGTAAAAAGACAAAACCAGTGACGTTTTGGCGCGAATCATGATCGAAAGGCAGATCCAAGGCCTGTTCGACCTATCATTTAGATGACCATAAGCTGTCAGGGCCAGGGCCTCAGTTTGATTTATGTTCTGCCCCGACTGTCTTTTTCTACGTCTAGGCTTTTGTACTCTGGAGGTCTATGTTCATCCTGGTGTGCAGGCCTATTATGTTTCTCCTTGTCCTGCGTACCCAAATCTATGTTCCTGTAGAAGTATGTTACCCCATATAACACTCACCAACACTTTGCCGCTCATCTTTTGTGGTTGAAGTAGTGTTGTTCTCTTCTTCTCCCCTTCCCCAAACCCCACTCTGTAACCCCCCCCCCCCCCCCCCCCCCCCCCCCCCCCTCACTCTCATTGTGTAAAGTTTATGCAAAGATCTTACTTTTGCTTTCATTCGGTTTGAATATCGTTGTCCCGTTTGATTGCTGATGTATGTTCACCACTGAGCTCGCCAGACACCTGTGTTGTCTTTTTCTGTGTGCCTGTTATTTATGCTTGTGCTAGCGGTAAGTAGCGTAACAAAAAGACATAGGTTTGGTGTTCTGTGTCTTTGTTTCATCGTTAGAAACCAAAGTTACTGTACTTATATCTGCTAATTAATTCCTGTGGCCGACTTGAGATTTCTTTACAAATCAACAATCTGAGGTTATCTTGGGTAACAGAGCAGGTTAGCCATCCCATATTCTGTCTACATGGAGAGCCAAAATTTTCTGTGGACCTCACTGTTGATGCGCATCGAAAAACGAACTCAACCAATCACCATACAACAGTTCCCACAAAGGAAAAGCTACACAGTATACTCTAATGTTTCAATTTCAAACAGAAATGTTACTGGCTCCGCAAGACAATACAGACAAACAGATTACAGGACAAAATACGATGCATTTCAACCTCTTAGGTCTTATTCAGGTCACACAAATTCAGGACAATGAAAACGAAGAAAAAGCAATCACTTACCTTCTCATAGTCGGCGCAAAATGGGGTTTCCCCCGCCTTTTTTGTTTGTTTTTTGTTTTTTTTTGTTTTTTGTTTTTTTTTGTTTTTTTTTTTTTTTTTTTTTTTTTTTTTACCTTTTTTTTTTTTTTTTTTTTTTTTTTTTTTGCGGTCTCTTTTCTTTTTCTCTTTTTTTTGTTACAACACCTAAACGCCTACCATCTATCATGCTTACACACAAACGCCTGCTTACGCACGCGTTCCACACTTTCATTCATGCCCAGTTCCAAGTGTTTTTGATTTTTCTATCATTGGACAATGCTTCTTTCTCATTTAATGTATACTATGGTACAATGATGTCTGGGTTTTTCAGTGCACTAGTGTATGTTGTAATGAGTTTGCTTGCTTGGTTCTTTCATTCTCACTTAATTCACCCCGGTATGCGATTTATACCTAACGAAGTTTTTTGTAGAAAGAGTAAAGTAGCAGAAGGAGCAAAAGCGACCAGGAAGGACATAGGGAATCAATGTGCTCCGATTCTCGCACAAGCAGAAATCGAGAGCTGTTTGATGAAGTCATAAGCAGATAAGCCTACAGCCCCCTTGCTCCAACCTTGATGGCGAGAACTTAGGCTCGGAAGCCTGATTCTCTCAAGCTACGGACTAGACTGGCATACTTCTCTGTTTCGTAGACATGAGCTTGCTTCTTTCTTCTCCCATATGGTGCAGTGAGCTCAATCTATATCATTTGTTTTGATGAACTTGAGTGGAGTACTATGTACGGTCTCACGCTACTTTTCCTGATGATCTCTTGATGATCTTCTCATGCTGACAGGTCTGTTGGCATCGTCAAGTCATGCACACTATTCAGTTAATCCAGTTTCCATGCTCTTGAAGTCACAGCTGTTCCAGACCACGATTATGGTCTCCTGCTCTGCAGAACATCGTTGATGGAACTTCTGTTTGATCGGTGTTTTCTCTGGCAAGAAGAAAGAGAGATACGCCAGAAGGTGTGGGTAGAACCAAGAGAAGGACTGTGCCCAACTGTCAAACCATCTGGGAACAATCCTGGAAGACTTGGCTGTGTTGAAACAGTGTGCAGGCACGCCACACCAAGCGTTCCCTGAAGACGTAAAGGGACATAATTGTTCCCTGGCAGATACCATTGTGTGATAGCCACTGGATCCGACACATGAGAACCTCAACAGAAGCGAGTCTGTGAGTGTACAGAGACCGACATCAAAAGACGCCACCATCAAGCAAACTGCTGTGCGCATCCTGCAGCCCTGCCTGTTGCTCTCTTGCTGACAGAGAGAAACAGTACAACTCCAAACACAACCAAAGATGCGCCACACGATCTTAAGTGCTCTCTGAAGAGGATCCCGGGTTGCAGTTCTTCCCACTGTCAACATTACTTTTCTTCTGGTCAATAGATTTTCCTCATACTCACTGGACCGTTCTCTGTTGGCAGCCAACAGGTAGACAAAAAACAACAACAACAACAACAATGCAAAACGACACACCCCCGAGGATGTCAGTAAAACCTAGAGAAGTACTAACCCCAGTAGCTGAACCAAGCAGCCAGGAGCAATGCTGCAACACCCTTGGGAACCTGAGCTGTGTTTACATAGGGGTGAGTACTGTTCTTCAAGCTTCACACATCTTTCTGTTATGACACATTATTCAGCATACGATAGTACATACTCTGGTATTCCAGAATATTATTCATGAAGTTTATAGGGCTATAGACTAATGCTAATGCCTAGCTCCTCTATATACATTTGTAATGTACTATTGTCGCTGATTTCACATACTAAACAAAATGCTGAATCCATGTAATCAGCTGCCGCTTTTGCGAAATGAGTTGCTGATTCCATAAAACAAGCAACCTTTCGATCTCTTACACACATTGAGTGCTTGTTTTGTAGAATAGGTAGTCACTTGCTCCAGTAGGTAAAATCCTCAAAAGCTTTGCCTTTGCAACGAACTTGGCAATTTTATTAATTCAGTATGACATATATGTATCTCGAGGAAGACCCACAAACATTGAAATATTGGGGAAATTGACTATATGTTATCTCTCTTATACTATGTATTTTATATATATATATATACATATATGTATGTATGTATGTATGTATGTATGTATGTATATATTTAAAAATAATGCTCTCTTCTTGTCCTGAGCTCCGCACCTTGTAGAATACACTGAAGTAAAAACCGGAGACGGTAAAATACAAGAATAAAAACAACAGTCTTTCCATGTCTCAGACTTGCATTTTTAACAGCGATTGTTAATATAGACAGAAGGAGAGAGAGAGAGGAAAAGACTGCGAGAGAGAGAGAGAGAGAGAGAGAGAGAGAGAGAGAGAGAGAGAGAGAGAGAGAGAGAGAGAGAGAGAGAGAGAGAGAGAGAGACAGCGAGAGAGAGAAATATACACACATATATTAATACACCAATACAGACTGAAATAAAACAATTGATATGAACCATCATTACCTTTAGTTATAGAATTGAAACAAGTCTGTTTTAGCAACCTGACAAAAAGGAACACCACAACAATTTCGTTGAGTGCTCAGAAATCTTTATTAGCTTTTTACAGCTTGACATGCGTGATTCAGTGCAACTGCATCCAAGTCTATTCAGTTCAAAATCACCACATTCAACCATGCTGACTGACATGATTGAGATACACAATTCAGTGTAACTGTATCCCATTCTTTTCAAAATCACCACATTCAACCACACTGATTGGCATGCTCATTATTCTCTGGTAAACACACATGTAAGTCTTCTTTTTTCCACAGAATTATCAGAAATATGTGCAATTCACACATACACACACTCTTCCATACACAACCACACACATGTAAAAACTGTAACAATACAGTAGTCTGCAGCTAAATTCACAGAGCTCTTCAGTCAAACCACAGCTGCTACTGTCACAGCTGACAACTGGTAGTTTTGGAGTTTTCAAATGATCAAGCTTGTTTTTCTTGTAGGGAGAGGGAGATGAAGAGGGGAGGAGGTGCAAGGTGAGGTGAGGGTGGAGAAGAACTTCTTGAATTGTCCCCCTTCGCACTGCCCACATGCTGCTGCCCAGTACTGCATGCCACAGTCTGACTGTGCAGCAACACGTTCAACCTTTTTCTTTTCTTATTCTAAATCTAGAGCACATCTAAAGTATCGCCAATGTGTCTGTACAAAATGCAAATGATCAGTTCATGTTGGAGGTCTGACAGAGGAAAAAAAAAAAAAAAAAGTGAGCAAATTGCTGAACATGCTGCATGAGCAATAGTTCTGCAACTGTGAACAGTGCATGCACACAGGGAAAGCCTGGCTCCCTCGGTATAGCAGCCCTGTTTACCCTACAACTGCTGTTGCTGTACTTTTCAATTAAAACAAGCCTATTTTCTATAAAATAAGTGTACACATCTTCCCAAATGTTCATAAAAGGAGAAGAAGGAAGGGATTTCTTTTTCATCTAAGGCTTCACAAGGCAGAAGGTAGACAGTAGTGGGTTACCTAGTAGTGGGTTACCTAGCAGTGGGCTACCTAGTAGTGGGTTACCTAGTAGTGGGCACCTACTAGTGGGTTACCTAGTATGGGTTACCTAGTAGTGGGCACCTAGTAGTGGGTTACCTAGTAGTCGGCACCTAGTCATGGGCTACCTAGTTGTGGGCTACCTAGTTGTGGGCTACCTAGTAGCGGGATACCTAGTAGTGGGATACCTAGTCATGGGCTACCTAGTCGTGGGCTACCTAGTAGCGGGATACCTAGTAGTGGGATACCTAGTTGTGGGTTACCTAGTAGTGGGATATCTAGTAGTGGGATACCTGCTCTTACAGTACGTACCATGAAGAAAGGTTTCTCCTAATGCAATTTAGTTTCAAGACTGATTCATCAGCATAGTCTGGCACAAATTCAGGCTTTCTCGTCAGGTTTTTTTTTTTTTTTTTTTTTCCCAATATTTCAGAGCCTGTAGTCTGTACTATTGTTCAACACCATCCAGAAGCGAATTCGTGTGCACGAGTTAACAAGAGTTGCCACTCTTTGTTCACAATGCACAAACACACAATGATTACGCTTTGCAGGTGCAGCTACTGCTCAAGGACTTTGAGACAAGATTTGTTTCACAAGATTTGTTTTTCTCCTCTCTGTTGCATTCATCAATTTTCGCCAAACATGTGTACAAAACAAAGTAAAATGGTATGGATAAACAGGTCTAGTAAATGTAGGGAAAAAGTCGAGTGAAAGATTCCACCTTTTCTCTTGTGCTACATGATGTGAAGTTGTGAATCAGTCCCAAGACTGAGGGCACTTTGTACCCCATCTCTATTTCCTTAAAGGACCTGTCATCATGGACATTTTCCACACAGCTCTTTCTGACTGTCAGCCCTACTAATCTCGGTGAAGCGTGTGTTTATTGTCAGATTAACTCATGGTTGTACTGCCATTTAAGAAAACACCATGAACAGAAAGTCAACGTTTTTCATTCAAAGAAAAGGAGCATAATTAACTCACCAAAATACGTGTGCAGGTGCAAACACACACACACACACACACACACACGCACGCCACACCCGTGCGCGCACACGCACATACACACACACATATGTATGCGCGCGCATGCGCACACACACACACACACACACAAACACACCCACATACATAATTACAAAAATACACACATCTCAATACGAACACACACCCATACCCTCACATACACTCAAACTTACACACTCACGCACACAGGCATACACACATCCACACACACACACACACACACAAACACACACACACCACACCATACTACCCTACACACACTCATACTCGAGCACTTGTACGCACATGCACTCACTCTCACGCGCATACAAGCACACGTACGCACGTGCACGCACGCACACACACACACACACACACACACACACACACACACACACACACAGACTCACACACAGAAAAAAAAAAAACATGAAAAAAATTAATAAAAAGAATTCTGCCCATTATGTACAATCTTGTATCCCTTTGTGCCTTTGCCACCATCCCTCTCTCCCCTCTTCAATCATCAAAGGGGGGTCACGAGATTTGACACGAAGCGACAGGGCGCAGTTTATTTCAGCTGCGGCAATGGTTTTCTATTTTCCTGTGATAATGCCAGTTACTGGACTTCTAGTGACTGCGGAGTCAGCCCTAAACGCCCTGCTGACTGAAAACTGTGTTTCAGGCTGGGAAATTTCTGGAGAAGGCAGCAACATAGTGGTCGTTCTGCGACTGAAGCCGGTCAGCCCAGTGTCAACAACAATGGCGGATCCTGTGCTGAACCGGAGAAAGCAAGTTCATTACTACAGGAAGAAGCACCCCAGCCAGGTGCAACGGGATCAAGAGAGATCGAAGCAGCAGAACAGACGACATGAACAGGTTGGTGCTGGTCTCGGTACCACTTGTGTCGCGAATGAACTGGCCATGCCTGACACCAAAATCGGATGAACACAGTACACAGCACAGGAGGAAACACATCAAGCCAATGATGACATTTTGCATATTCAGGATACGCTTTTGTATTTGCATTCCAATCTGTCGGAATGTAACAGCAGGGACCCAGAAATCCATCCGTCGGACACATCCATCGACACAAGTTGGATCCATCGACACAAGTCTGGAGCAAGCTATAGACAAAATTGTCGCTGGTTTTGACACGGGAATGGTTAAGGGTTGTGTCGCTACTCTGACAGAGCGACAGGTGCAGAGACGATTGTGAGATCCGCACAGAAATCAAGCATTTCGCAAGGTCATGTTCCATCAAATGGATGATGTGGGTGTGTTTGCTGTGGGAATCAGACGACGTCGTTCTGGAATATTCCTGCGATCCATGTTCGGAAGACGATTGCTTATTCTGGTTTGACAAGCAGGAAGAAAGACACATGTCATGAGAGGAATGTGTTAAACTGGTCTGCCTTCAGAAAGGAAGACGCATCGGCAACACGAAGCATGCAGAGACCCAAGCACGTGCTCTATGGCGGCTGCATGCTGTCCATGGACTGATCCAGTTTTACCTGGGCTGACTGTCGTCTGCAGAACTGACAGTTAATGCCAGTGACATTTTCTCTTTCTTGATTTCGTCATGTAAAGTGAAAGAGAAAAGGACATTGCTGTGGTTTCCATGTCAATGAAATCGAAATCGAGTCGCGTTTTGTTGTTGTACATCATGCCGATTTGATGAATGGGCTTTACAGCCTATTAGCATTAAACTTTGTTTGTTCGTTCATCCAAACATCAAAGCAATAAGCATATAGATGAAATATTTCCACACACACACACACACACACACACACACTCACACACATACACACACACACACTCACACACACACACTACGGGCCCATATATACTGGTATCCAGAAACATCAATTCTGTGTGACCACATGTATATCCAGTACATGGATATACATATGTCAAGGATCATCAAAGTATGGAACTGGCTGACAAATTACTCGAAACAGTCGAACAGCTTATGAGTGTAGATGGATTGGGGAAGGGGAGAAGAGGGAGGAAGAGAGTGGGTGGGGGGAATGAAAAAGCCTTGCTCTATGTGCAAAGTCGGTGTCCAACCATACCGATGTGATATATGCCTAGAATAAGAGAATACGATTTTAACATCTAAAAAATTTACGACTTGAAAAAAAAAAAAAAACCTGTTAGGGGCAGGGAGGCAGTGAGGAGGGGGTGGGGTGGTGGAAGAGTTAAAAATATCTTCCAGTGGATGAGATTTAATAAGATAAACAGCCAACATTGCCAGACTCCAACCGTTCTCATAACTGGGATACCGGATTGAAAAACACTAGACACAGTCAGCAAAAGCTTGAAGGACTTCATCTTCTTATGAAGAGGCTGAAAGTGAGTTCTTGTACTAGTACAGTCAAATAAAAAATGAGGGATATTGAGAGTCTGACCACATGCACAAGCAGGTGCTGATTTTAAATACCTGCCTAACCAACCATTAACCCACAGCCTATGTACAAGGTTACGATTTGGAATTGGCCCTGGAGGATTACAACATTTGTTTGTTTTTAGTTTAGTCATATCCCATCTATGCTTCCGAGCTGAATCTTCAAGGTATTGTTTCTGTCTTATGTTCCAGACTGAAACTTGTCAAAATGTGAATAACTTAGATGAGAAAAAAGGACATCACAATTCAAACACATCAGATTTATTTCTAGCAGCTTCCTTAGCATAAAAGTCAGCTAAGTCATTGCCAGGTAAACACACACACACACACACACACACACACACACACACACACACACACACACACACACACACACACACACACACACACAGAGCCATGCAATACTTCAAAAATCTGTTTAAGGAATGGTGATGTTGTGCAAGCATTTGAAGCTGTTTTAATACAATGCATTGATCTGATAACTGAAAAAAGGAAAAATAAATCATAATCTGAAGCACCTCCCCCCCCCCCCCCCTCCTCCCACCCCTGCTTAACAATTCTACAAATGGACAGAAAAAACAAAAAAAATGTAATTCTATTCAAGCAAGAAAATGAAGATGCTCTAAGACTCTGGAATCGGTAATTAAGAAAACATTCTTCTGCATCGTTGAATACACATAATTCACCTTAGCTATTCACTCCAGCTTGGAGCCTTAGCAGATTATTTCAGTACTAAATCAAGGTAGACAAGCAGTGATCAACTTCAGCTGAACATCATTTCACCGGATGACACTGGAAGCGAAAACAGTTATTTTCCTGATCTGTCTCAGCACAATCAGAGGGAGGAGTCCACCATGACCATCTTCCACTTCTGACCGTCAGGTGACTCTGGAAATGCACACAGAGAGGGGAAAGAGTTGAGAAATACCCTGCAACCTGTGAACTGAGGTGAAGCGGGAGTGTGTGGGGGAGGGAATGTGTGTTAAGAACTACAACATTATGTGATGTGGGGGAGGGAATGTGTGTTAAGAACTACAACATTATGTGATGTGGGGGAGGGAATGTGTGTTAACAACTACAACATTATGTGATGTGGGGGAGGGAATGTGTGTTAAGAACTACAACATTATGTGATGTGGGGGAGAGGAGTGTGTGTTAACAACTACAACAACAATGTGATGTGGGGGAGGGAATGTGTGTTAAGAACTACAACATTATGTGATGTGGGGGAGGGAATGTGTGTTAAGAGCTACAACATTATGTAATGTGTGGGAGGGTTGTGTGTTAAGAACTACAACAACAATGTGATGTGGGGGAGGGAGTGTGTGTTAAGAACTACAACATTATGTGATGTGGGGAAGGAAGTATGTGTTAAGAACTATAACATTATGTGATGTGGGGGAAGGAATGTGTATTAAGAACTACAACATTATGTGATGTGGGGGAGGGAATGTGTGTTAAGAACTACAACATTATGTGATGTGGGGGAGGGAGTGTGTGTTAAGAACTACAACATTTATGTGATGTGGGGGAGGGAGTGTGTGTTAAGAACTACAACATTATGTGACGTGGGGAAAAGAGTATGTGTTAAGAACTACAGCATCATGTGATGTGGGGGGGGGGGGGGGGATGTGTGTAAAGAACTACAACATTATGTGATGTGGGGGAGGGTATATGTGTTAAGAACTACAACATTATGTGATGCGGGGGAGGGAGTGTGTGTTAAGAACAACAACAGTATGTGATGTGGGGGAGGGAATATGTGTTAAGAATTACAACAATATGTGATGAGGAGGCAAAAGAGTTAACCCTACAATCTGTGATTTGAAGCAAAAGAGTTAACACCCTGCAATCTGTGATTTGAGGCAAAAAAGGGGAGAAAAAAGAGTTGTCATCTATCCTGCAATCTGTGATTTGGAAAAAAAAGGAACAAAATCAAAATCAGCTGCCTGTGATTTGGATTTAAAAAAAAAAACTGGGACAGATACTTCAGAGTCTGCCATCTGCATAAAACAGTTAAGAAATAGTGCATGACTTTGGGGGGGAGTGAGGGGTGGGGAGAGGGGGAGTGGAAGAAAGAGAAAATACCCTGCAATGTGTAATTTGGGGAAAAAAAGATATCCCTTGCAGACTAATTTAGAGGAAAATAAGAGTTTTAGTTGTGCTAGGAGTGTGTGACTTGGAAGATGTAAGGAACACCATACAGTCTGTGACTTCGGAGACAAAGAGATAAGGAAGTGTACGCATGCGGTTTGTTAAGTAACAGATGATTTTTTTTTGGTGGGGGGTGGTTTGAGAATGAAGAAATATCCTTTAGTTTATGATCTGGGAGTTGGCGGGGGGAGGAGAGAATGATGAAATACAGCAGCAGTAGGTGATTCTCAGGGAGAAGAGTGAAGAAACACAGCTGCAGTCTACAATCTTTTTCCTAACCAACACAGAGTAGTAGTCATGTGCAAACATAGCATCTCACTTTGATTCAGATTTGAACACGGCTTCATTACACAAAAAATCTTATTGTCTGGCAAACTACATTGTAATACATTACTGTGCTTGATAGAATATATATATATATTTATATCTCTTAAGCACCTCAGCACAAAGTTGTATGCCATATACTTCAACACAGTGTTGAAAAAACCCTCAAATCAGTTATATCTTATGTCCTTATTGCAAAATCTGTCCAATACTATGCTAAAATGATACATCTTCAGAATTTTAAACATACAAAAAAACTACTTATTTTTGCTTTAAAAAAAAAAAACATGAAAAATCATACGTAAAATGACAGCAGCTGCCATGCCACAGTGGGCAGTGTCACAGACTCCCAACTGGGAGATCATGGGTTGATTCCAAGCAGAGCCATTTATTTGTAGCATTTTTCTGCCCTGACCAGCTCCTACCCAGAGCCAAGTTTGCCATGACCCTCAGCTGGGAAGACTCGGACCACACTGTTGAGTTTCATCCACTTAATGGATGCGTCTCAGAGTGTTGCTCAAATTACCTGATCATCTCTTTCTGGCCTGGCTGATTTCAGGACAGATCACGAAAGTGAGTGTAGAGAGTACAGCCCTGTCATGCAGTCTCAGACCTGCTTGGAAATCTGTAGCCTCATCTTCATCATCCTCATCCTCATCAATCAGTACTGAAAAAAAAAAACAGTCTCAAATTCTGTGGCCCTTCATGTCCTGCTCTCATGGTGACCTCAGTTTTGAATTCATCTCCATGTCTGTGGAGGTGGTATAATTCTGTTGGGGTTACAAATTCATGAGGGCTGCTGTTGGACGGATGTTGTGGCGCCCTCTGGAGGGAGAGTTCACTCATGCTGGCTCCATGACTAAGCAGTTATTGTCATCAAAGGGATATAACAGGTGGTGTCCTGTGTATGCTGGATCAGAACAGGCACCACTGAACACCACCAAAGTGACTCGGCGGCAGCGTCTCCTCCAGTGGGATAGCTCTAGATGACTTGACATTGACTGCTCCCTGTGGATTGCCTGTGCCAGGGCTGTGGTGGGCAGGGCCAGACTGTTGCTGTGGACAGGTGTTGGAATGAGCGGTGGGGGTGCAATGCTACTGAGGTTGCATAGATAATGGGGCAGAAATGATAAAGAAAAAAGTAAAGTGACTGAATGCAAAAAATAACATATAGCAACACCAACATGGAAATGCAGATTTTTTAAGCATTAACAATTTTTGTGTGGAGAGCACAGCCAATACAGGGCAAAGCTGGTTCACTAAAAATCAAGAGCACACATACCTACAACAGTAATACAGGAAACGAAGATGAGAATTTCACCAAGACGCAAGCTCACTTTCTTTAGCCCTGTAAGGAAAACTGCCTCCTAAGCTGGCAGCTGACTCACCCACTCTACTCTCTTTCTGCAGTTTCAGCAGGTGCTGTCGGACATTTCCAGCAGCACTCATGTGAAGAGTCTCTGGCACTCCCTACACATGGAAATGAAAGCAAATATGTATGAACACACACACACACACACACACACACACACACACACACACACACACACACACACACACACACACACACACACACACACACACACACCAGCAGTATCAGGTGTGAAGCTCGATGAAAGCAAAAAAAAAATAGAGGAAATCTGGCAAAAATGCAGGGTGAAAGAAGCTGGGGGGGGGGGGGGGGGGGGGGGGGAGAGGGGGCCCAGCACTTCCATCCTCTCTTCACGTAGTGTTCTCACAGTCCGCACCAGAATTTTCAGCACTTTCCTAAACCCAGCTTTTTCAGTATCTTTCTTTGATTGTTTTCATTTTTCTAGCACATCCATACTAAAAGAAAATGCACGAGCACATGCAAGCATGTATGTGCGCGCCCACACATGCGTACACTATAACAAACAGACTAATCTCTTCTCAGTTTATGAGTCAAGCGAATAGATCCAGGAAGCCACAGACATATTTGTTTTCAACATCTAAAAAATGGCAATGCTCATTAGTCTTACATTCAGAATGTGCACAATGTTGATAAAATCCAAATGCACACTCTATATAATTATATGTTCATGGTGTGATGTCCTTCTGTTTACAGGTATGGCTGTCAGTCCACAACTGTGTGTCTGTCAAAGAGAAAATAGGATGTCCAAGATAAGTGAATGGCACTCATGCTTATAAACAGCTGGAGGGTGGTGTTTTTCGCCGGTGGGCTCTGCAGTCATGAAATAAGGGCTGGTACACCCATGGGGATGCTACTTTAAGGCTGTTATGAGTTGCATCCTGTAGTCTGATTTACCTCTGTTCAGGAGCAGTTATGTCCCTTGATATCTTAATGGAGTGTCCTGCGCGTGCCTGTACCCCCATGTCAACATAGCGCAGGCCTCCAAGGGTGGTACAGGACTGCTCTAAAGGCAGGTGGAGACAGGGCTTCTCTGGGTCCTCCCCAGCACCTTCGGGTGTTTCTTTTCTTTTTTCTTTTCTTTCAGCACAGTTTTTTTTTTCCCTACATCAAGTTTTAATCAAACAAGATGAGAAATTACCGATGCACCAAAAGAGGACAGTGTGCAGAGATTTCACTAAATAAGCGACGCACACCTGTAGGACACAAAAATAACGTACACACAGTTCTATGTACACACAGTAATTGTTATAACTTACAACAATGAAAATGAAAACAAACTATGAACAAGAAGAAGAAAACATAAATGAAAAAAAGCTGGCACTAGTATGCAAATGGTTAACAATTAAACAAGTTTACACTGTAAAATGCACAACCTTCTTTTTTTCTTCAAAGGCAGTTATATGAAGATATTTGATCCAGTCAACTCAATGACATCGGATAGAAGCAAATGAAGGTGGGATTAAACCATAATGAGAGGGACTAAATGGCTTACTTTGGCCTGAAACATATTGTCCCAATGGAAACCACCAAATTACAATACCTGTCATATGTAAAGTTTTCTGTTGTTTTTTAAGTAATTTATCAAATACATATGTTTTCTTTTTTTTTTTTTTTCACTTAACTTCTTCACTGCGCTGTTGACGTATGGCGTTCGTCATGAAAAAGCCGTCTGCAATGCGTAGTTGATGAACGCTGTTCGTCATGATTCAACACTCTTTCTGTTTCGTCCAGCATTGCCGAAAATCCCTCTATTTATGATTTGATAAACTCCCTTGACCACTCTTTGCTTTTGGTGTACCATTTGTTCAAGATAATTGGTTCATTTACATAATTTATGACGATTGATCAGCAAAGGTACTGTGAAGTCGTACTTTCACTTTTCAAAGCCGTGGCTGCCCCACAACGAAGTCTACAGTTTTAGAGATTATTGACGAAATTTACCGAGATGAAGAGAGTGGAGATGAAGATTTTGATCCAGCTGGCATCGAACTTCGTGAAGTTGATGCTAACAACCCAGAGTTTGATCTGGAAGTGGAAGAAGCTTGTTTGATCGACTCATTGTCTGAGTCAGACTCAGAGCATGGAGATCCAATAATTCAAGACACAGGTGAGTGTATTTGAGAGATTCATTCAATTTTATAACATAATGGTGTTGCTTTTCTTCTCAGTATAATCATGAATAGATCAACAAAGTGTGCGTATTGTACGTCTGTATCGTTGGCCGGGGCTGCGTCAGCGAGCGAGCCAGTCATCAATGACCAGTGTGCTTGACCGACTTTCAAGGTGTGGGGCTCATGTGCCAGTGTCAGTCGCTCGCTCGCTCACTCGCTCTCACTCACGCTGCGTGTGTTTGATTTGCTTGTGGTTTACAAGTGTTTCTTATCGATGTGTGCCCAACTCTTGCCTATGGCCTGTGTGTGTTCGTGTGAGGGGTAGGGTGGGAGTAGGGGCAAATGTGTGTGTGTGTGTGTGTGTGTGTGTGTGTGTGTGTGTGTGTGTGTGTGTGTTGACGATACTTTTTCTAGAAAACTGAAAGCACACAGTGATAAATAATACTGATCTAAACAATGTTGCAGTGAAACTAGTTCAAAAGCATAACTCATGGATTGTTTGCAGTGTTTGTTTGATGAAAATGAAAGGGGGCGTGGCATGCTAATGACCCAATTTCAGTTTGTGTATGTTTGTTTGCTTATAGTGTGTGTATGTGTTTGTGAATATTTTTCATAAACTGAAACTAGTGAAAGCAAGAGTAGATACAAAAATTTGTTACCATTTTGAAGTGATTTTATGTGCTGTTTATTTGAGTTTTGTTGGACTTACAGAAGGGGGCGTGGCTTGTTTACGATTGTGTGTGTGTGTGTGTGTGTGTGTGTGTGTGTGTGTGTGTGTGTGTGTGTGTGTGTGTGTGTGTGTATGTGTGTGTTCATGTGTGTGTATATTGTGTGTGTGTGTGTGTGTGTGTGTGTGTGTGTGTGTGTGTGTGTGTGTGTGTGTGGTACATTTTCTTTTTATTTCATGAAATATTTCTATGGAAAATTGAACTCTTGTTTTCAATGTGTTACAGCTAGGCTGATGCAGCATGGAGATGATGTTCAGCCTGGACCTGCTGTTGCTGGACCTGCTGTTGCTGGACCTGCTGGAAGAGGAAGGGGAGCAAGAGGAAGAGGACGGAGAGGAAGAAGTTGTGGTGGTGCTCGAGGTAGAGGACGGCAGCCTGGTCATCGACAGGGTGGGCACCAGGATCAGTGTGTCTGGATTGTGCCCGACAATTTTGAACCTGACATCCCTGATTTTACTGCTGATGAAAGGATTCAGGTGGACACCACCAACTGTACTGCTGCTGATTATTTCAGTTTATACAGCAGTGACCTGACCCAACATTTCAGGATTCAGACTAACACGTATGCAGAAGAGTATATAGCAACACAATTGCCATGCTGAATGCACACATTTTGTTCAGGAAGGATGGAAACAGCAGCTCCTTACTTGACTTCCAGAAAGAAGTCATCAATGAGATGATTTTTGGCAACAAAGATCCAGCAAATGCTGAGGACGACCATGCTGTAAGGTTGTGTGCTTGACACTTCATCAGTGTGCTGCCCCCTACCCAAAATAAAGCGCGGCCATCAAGGAGGTGCTGTGTCTGCTGGAAGAAAGGGCAGAGGAAAGACACCAGGTATTATTGCCCAGACTGCCCAGCAAACCAGGACTGTGTTTGGAAGACTGCTTCCAAAGCTGTCACACTCAGTGTTTCTATTGGCGACAGAAACTGGGAGATACACACCTTTCATTCTTTGTGTGGCTAGGCTATGCTATGGTGTGGCTGGACACTGTTTCCTGGGTCTTTGTACACTGTATAACTCCAACACAAAGTGTGCTATAAACTGCTGTGAGGTCAGCATCATATGATTATATCATGATTGACATCTTCATTTCTTTATATTGCGTTTCAAGGAGTTCATGTGACATTCTGGCATAACATTTCATTATATTTTTGTTACAATCAGATTTTTCATTCGTTTTCCTTTCATTTGATATAACTTTTATGTAGCTGTCTTCAATATCTTCTGAACTATAAGCAAATGAAAATCATAGGTGTGATTTTGTGTTTTTTCTGAATTCTACAGGCGACAAAAACTGGGAGATAAATGCCTTTCATTCTTGTGTGGCTAGACTGTGCTATGTTGTGGCTGGACACTGCCTGCTGGATCATTGTACATTGTAAATCTTCAATACAAAATGTGCTATGAACTGCTGTGAGCTCCAGCATCACCTAATAACACAGTGATTGATTTTTTTTCATTTTTTTTATATTGTATTCAAGGAGTTTTTGTGTCATTCTAGCATATTATTCCATTATGTTATTGTTACAAACAGATTCTTCATTCAATTTCCTTTCATTTGATATACTTTATGTCGTTATCTTCAATATCTTCTGAATTATAAGCAAATGAAAATCATAGGCGTGATTTTTGTGTTTTTCTAAAAAAAAATTTCTTAGCATGGGACTTAGCAAAATATGATAGCAGCGAAGGGGTTAAATCGACTAATACATATGTTTTTTTTTTTTTTTTTTTTTTTTTTTTTGCTTAAATCAACTAAAAAAAAAAAAAAATTCTTATACGGTATCCCGATTGGCAGCAAAATCATTATGTACCATAATTTTGCACGCAATGTACTCTTCATTACAATTTTTGGTACTGATGTAGGGCTATGGTTTGTTGACAAAGCCATAGCATTTGGTGGAGATGGCTTAAACATGTACCCAGTCATCAAGTGAAGATATGACTGTGAGTCATGTCAGACCCTCGACAGGTGAGAAAGGTTTAAGTTATCCATCTGAAGTGCCCTGTCTTCAGCAATGCCCAGCAGCATAGGGGCACTGACACCAGTCTACTCCTTCAAGTCACCTGACCAGGATTTCTTCAGTCTTCCTAGGGGATGTCTGCTTTTAATTGTTACCTGTGGGATGGTCTCCGAAAAGGTGGCAAGGTGAGATACCCTTCAGGCTTGCAGTGTCTAAGAGGTCCTTGCCTGTCAGATTATGTATCAGTTGCCACTAGAAATAGTCATTTGTCTTAATGTTAACCCTCTGGGGGATGCACAGAAGCCTTGTAAAACACTGTTTTACTAAGCCTTGAGAGCCTGAATAATTGCCTGCATATCTTTCATGAGTGTCCAGTTTTCACGTTCATACAAAAGGTCACCACATAAAACTGAGCATACCTGTTCTGGTTTTAAAAACAATTGCTGAAATATAACTTTGTAGGTTTTGCTTTTTTTTTTTTTTTTTGGGGGGGGGGGGGGGGGCTTCAGCTGAATATAGATGGCACAGCATCTTTTTCTTTTCTCTATTTTTCTTTTATTTGGATTTGTGTTTGAAAAACTGGCCTCTCTTCACAGGAAACATTGCTTTTTAAACAGCATTTTCCCCTTTTTTTCCTCACTTTTCCAGCAAAACATCTCTCTTCGTTCATCGTCTAGAATTCAATGGTGCACCGTCAGGAAGATTTCTACATACACAGCCATTTTCAATTCCAGTATCAAGACAGACACATTCCACATTTTGGGGATGATGTCTGAATTTGACACCAGCATGCATGTGTCTGATGTTTGTGTCGTCCATTCCACCAGCACAGGTCGGCCTACTCTTATTCAGAAGGTGGAGATCTTTTGTGCATGCCTAGGACCTTGCTTTAAAATCTCGTCCAAAGGACTGGGAGAGGAAACTTGAGTCAGCATGGATGATTAACTCTCAACAGATAATCTCTCCTAGCCTGGCCATGTCCAGTGAGATTCAAACCCTGGGTCTTACAGCAAGTCCAACACTATTCCCACAATGCCAGCCAAGCCCCTCTAGCTAAACGTCAAATGAAAAATACATTAATTAAAGAAATAAGTGCAATGGAATAGGTGTTGTACATGATTGTAGTTTTTTTTTCCCCATTCATGTTTTTATGTGTCTGCTGGTTTGCTGCTAGATAGAGGGACTGCATTATTCAGTATTTGAAACCTTACCTACATCTGTCTGAGGCCTTTTTCTTGCTTGTGTGTTTATATTTTAATGCCTGATTAAAGTTGCCTGGGTTTGGCATCTTTTTGGTTGTACTTACAACATAGACAATTTTGACGATGTCCATAGGCTCCATGGGCTTGTCCTTGTTGGCGATCAGACACTGGACTATCTGCTCTTCCCTCATCTGGCGATGGTTGATGAAGCCTTGCACTGTCTCCTGTGACTGTCGATGACATAGCCATGGCCGGGGTAGATCAGGGCTGGATTAATCTTCAGGATGTCATCCAGGGATTTCATGTAGCTATGGAGGTCCTCTATTACCTGCATGGACAAGTGTTGTACCTGTAGCTATGGAGGTCCTCTATTACCTGTATGGACAAGTGGTGTACCTGTAGCTATGGAGGTCCTCTATTACCTGCATGGACAAGTGTTCTGCATGTAGCTATGGAGGTCCTCTATTACCTGCATGGACAAGTGTTGTACATGTAGCTATGGAGGTGCTCTATTACCTGCATGGACAAGTGTTGTACATGTAGCTATGGAGGTGCTCTATTACCTGCATGGACAAGTGTTCTGCATGTAGCTATGGAGGTCCTCTATTACCTGCATGGACAAGTGTTGTACATGTAGCTATGGAGGTGCTCTATTACCTGCATGGACAAGTGTTTTACATGTAGCTTTAAAAGTCCTGTTTCTTGCATGGACAAGTGTTCTACATGTAGCTATGGAGGAGGTCCTCTATTACCTGCATGGACAAGTGGTGTACCTGTAGCTATGGAGGTCCTCTATTACCTGCATGGACAAGTGTTGTACCTGTAGCTATGGCGATCCTCTATTACCTGCATGGACAAATATTTTACCTGTAGCTATAAAAGTCCTGTTACCTGCATGGACAAGTGTTCTACATGTAGCTATGAAAATTCTCTTACCTACATGGACAGGTATTCTACATATAGCTATGGAGGTCCTCTATTACCTGCATGGACAAGTGTTCTACACATAGCTATGGAGATTCTGTTACCTGCATGGACAGGAGTTCAATATGTAACTATGGAGGTCTTCAATTACATGCACGGATGTATGTTCTACATGCAGCTAAGGAGGTCCTCTATTACCTGCATGGACAAGTGTTGTACCTGTAGCTATGGAGGTCCTCTATTACCTGCATGGACAAGTGTTGTACCTGTAGCTATGGAGGTCCTCTATTACCTGCATGGACAAATGTTGTACCCGTAGCTATGGAGGTCCTCTATTACCTGCATGGACAAGTGTTGTAACTGTAGCTATGGAGGTCCTCTATTACCTGCATGGACAAGTGTTGTACCTGTAGCTATGGAGGTCCTCTATTACCTGCATGGACAAGTGTTGTACCTGTAGCTATGGAGGTCCTCTATTACCTGCATGGACAAGTGTTCTACATGTAGCTCTGGAGGTCCTCTTTTACCTGCATGGATAATTGTTGTACCTGTAGCTATGGAGGTCCTCTGTATGGACAAATGTTCTACATGTGGCTATGGAAGTGTTCTGTTACCTGCATGGACAAGTGTTCTCCCTATAGCTATCGAGATCCTCTGTTATCTGCATCGACATGTGTTCTACATGTAGCTATGGAGATCCTCTGTTATCTGCATGAACATGTGTTCTACATATAGCTATGGAGGTCCTCTGCTATCTGCATGAACATGTGTTCTACATGTACTATGGAGATCCTTTGTAACCTGTGTGGAGATGTGGTCTACATGTAGCTTTGGAGGTGTTCGCTTACCTGCGTGGGCATGTGTTTTGCATGTAGCTATGGAGATCCTCTATAACCTGTATGTACAGATGTTCCACAGGTACCTATGGAGGTAATTTATTATCGGCATATACAAGTATTTTACGAATGGCTGTGGAGGTAATCTATTCCAGCATGGCCAAGTATTCTGGTGAACTATCATTGTTCAGATAAGGGACGGAATCAATGACAGGTATATGTTTAGAATAGTGGTCTGAACAACATCTACCAGCAAGGACAAAAGCTTTCAGTGTTCTTATCAAGAAGGAATTTTAGTGCTATTAATTATCAAATCTGAACAAACTTTAAAATGTTAACATTAATCTATGGTACTGAAAGCAATGGAACAGAAAAAAAGTGCAGTTAAAAATCAACAAATTCAAAATATTCATATTAATCTACGCTAATAAAAAGCAACTGAAAAAAAATCTGAACAAAATTAAAGATGCTCTCAATAATCTGTACAACAAAAAGTGATAAATCATACTTAACTTCAACATTGGAATCACAGAAACTTCCAGCATTACACACTTGCCATGGATGGACCTAAGATAATGACAATGTGGGATGAAAAAGAGAGTGTCAGTCAAAGAGCCTAATCTCTCATGCTTCACGTGCTGAAAGAGAGATCTCAGATAAAAAAACTGTGTCACTCTTTGCTATAAAACGCCAAAAACAAAATGTGAACTGAAGGTGGTCTTAAAAAACAGTATGATACAAAAGAAAAAATGCAAATAAGAGACAGAACTGCTCTTTTAAATGTTTTATGTGAAACACAAAGTATAAAACGAAAAGGTATGGCTTCTCAGATGGACATGGTGGCGCCCTCTGGAGGTGAACACTCATGTCAACCCCGCAAGCAAACAATTATTTTCACCAGTAGGAGACTTGGTATGTGATGTCCTGTGTATGTTGGATCAGAACAGGCGTGACTAAACACCACCAGCAGTGCAGTGTCTGCCCTGGTGGGTTGCCTCATGATGGCTTGACACAGACTGCTGCCTGTGGATTGCTGGTGCCTGGGCTGCAGCAGGACAAGTCAGGCTATGGCTGTGGACAGAGAGCCGGAATGAATGGCATGGGGAAATGACACTAAAGTGGAACGGAAAATGAGAAAGGAAAAAAAAAAAAAGTTGGCTCCCATATCTGCCATGATGAACACATGATCGGCAAGAAAATCATGCACAGTCCTTCATTTGTCTGTTATGAGGGTCACAGAAGGTGGACAAGGGGTGAGGGGAGGGGGACTGGCATTCTTACCCATCTTTCTATGCTAATCTGTCTTTCCACCGGGTGTAAGGAAGAAGTCTAAAAGCTGTGGAGGATGGAAAGAAGAAAGAGGAAGGAAAAGAGGAAGTAAGAACAGACAGAAGCTGTTGACAGTTCCTGTGTGGTGGTCTTTTCAGTATCCTCCTCCTCACTATACTTGAATCCACAAGTCTCTTCCATATCCTCCTCCTCACTATACTTGAATCCACAGGTCTCTACAGTATCCTCCCCCTCACTATACTTGAATCCAAGTCTCTTCCATATCCACCTCCTCACTATATTTGAATCCATAAGTCTCTTCCATATCCTCCCCCTCACTATACTTGAATCCACAAATCTCTTCCATATCCTCTTCCACACTATACTTGAATCCACAAGTCTCTTCCATATCCTCTTCCTCACTATACTTGAATCCACAAGTCTCTTCCATATCCTCTTCCACACTATACTTGAATCCACAAGTCTCTTTCATATCCTCTTCCACACTATACTTCAATCCACAAGTCTCTTCCATATCCTCCTCCTCACTACACTTGAATCCACAAGTCTCTTCAATATCCTCCTCCTCACTAAACTTGAATCCACAAGCGTAGGCAGTGGTCTCTTCCATATCCTCCTCCTAATTATAATCAAATCCACAAGTGTAGGCAGCACATCAACACTGCTCTGAGCTGGACCGTACTTTCCACTGTTGAATGGCATGCCCAACATTAAAACATTCCCCCAGGCTGTCACAGACCAGAAGCCACTCTCCCTCAAAGCCACTCTCCTTCCCCATTAGTGGCCAACAAATGCACACAGCACACACAGATTTGCAAATACAGAGGTTAAATTACACAAAAACTTAAGTGCAAACCAAACCAAAATCACAATATCAAGTTGCGAAAGATGATGCCAGTTCTCTAATAGAGCCAAACTTTGAAGATCAACAGCTGCTGAGGTAGGAGCAGCTCCTGAATGGATACAGTACTCCACCCTCAGTCTGAGGCGATTCCGCAATCACCAGGAAGAGCGGCATGAGACTGGATATTGCTCTCTACTCAGTTCAGCAAAACAAATGATTCTGATTGAACTCACTGAGCCATACGAAAGCAGAATGGAGCAAGCACCACCTCAGCATGACTGAGAAGTATGCCAGTCTAGTGAGCAGCTGGAGGGCATCCGGCTTCCAGGCCCGGGTCTCGCCATAGAAGTTGGTGCTAGGAGATTTGTAGGCTCATCGGCCTATGACCTCATGAAACAGCTCAGGATTTCAGGTAAGAACCCTGAAAGCAACAGCAGAGACAGCTGAAATGATTCCAGCTGGATCTGGTCAAAGATGAACAAAAGAGAACTCATAAGCTTAAATTTTCCAACAGGTGTCCATTAGCAGTTGGGTAAGACATCTGTCTTGTCTTGAGACACCCACCCATCCAGAAGTTGTGGGTTCGAATCCTGGCAGTACCAGAAAAAAAAAAAAAGAAGAAAGTTGGCAGTAGAACGGCATCATGGGAGTCATGACCTGGATGCGGCATGGCTGCTTAGAGTGTGAGTTCAGGGCCAAAACACTTGTCTGAGGGGGTTTCTTCTCTGAAGACCTTCTGATGTCAAGCTACCTCTAGAGTTTCTGAATACTGCACCTTTAATTTGAGGGTCATGTCTACAGGCCCCTACGGCACCTGTCATGTGAAGTGTGAAGCAGGATGTTTTCCTTTGTCCCAGATCAAATATACATGCAGACCTGACCATGGCTGAATACTGTTCATAGACACACACACAGATGACAAGATATCTGCACTAAAGATCCTGTATTCCATGTTAGCGTTCCGCTGTTATGCTAAAGAATCCTTACAACACTCTGTATGCACAGAAATCCTGGGGGGATTTGGGCTCCATGAAGTGTTCTCCCATATGACTACCATTTAGACAACGAGAACAATGAGAAAGACAGGAAAAAATTCACAGTAAAAAAGGTGACAGAAAAACACTCACCTAATTTCCATAAAGTGGACAGTACAGTTTATAGTGAAAGAGCCACAGGCACCCCATGGCGGCAACATCCCTACGATCTGCAGGCCGTCAAATGTTATTACACAGGCACCCATGGCGGGCAACATCCCTATGATCTGCAGGCCATCAGATGTTATTACACAGGCACCCCATGGCAGCAACATCCATACGATCTACAGGCCGTCAAATGTTATCACACAGGCACCCCATGGCAGCAACATCTCTACGATCTACAGGCCGTCAAATGTTATTACATGGGCATGATCAAAAGCACTCGCCTGTTGCCAAACGTGTCCAGATTTGTAAACAAGCAAGCAGGAGACTAATTTCTTGTAGACCAAATGGCTAGAGACAATTTCCAGAACAAATATAACCCTGCAACATGAGTTAACTGCAAGTACCATATCAGAATGAGCAGATGTGTGTGTAACTTCTGCTATTTCATTTGTCTACTGTGTAAGTCATGGCCGAAATGACCTTTGATTAAAAAAAAAATCAGGAATAACATCTACTTCACGTACATCAACAACCATGTGAAGATTTACTCAAGGTGTGGATGGGCTGCTGAGAAAATCAAGCCAAGTGTTTGAAAAAAAAAAAGAAAAAAAAAAAAAAAGCCCAGCCAACAAAGAACTGACTCAAAGACAGGGAGGCAGGGAAGGAGACACGAGCACCACAAGGATATATTGAGGCTATCAGATAGAAAACATTTGGGCAACCAGATTTCACCTAGCTGGAAGCCCAAATACTACTGGAGTCCTGGCGTGGGTTTTTTTTTGTTTGTTTTTTTCTTTCAAATCCTCCATGGATACCTGGTACTTACTGTAGTTGTTCCTCCCAGGATGGTGTCACCACTGAACACAACGTTGTCCTCCAGCAGTTGAAGGATGAAGTGATCTTCTGTGTGACCTGGGTTGAACAGCACCCTGCAGAACAGACAAGGCATGAGCATTCATGTGTTGCCTATGCGCTACATTTTACTGCTCTGCTACTGGACAGACTGACTGACTTGGTGGTGGAATGACTGGCTCAAGGACAGAGAAACAAACCATGTACAAGACCAGAGAGCCCTTTATGTTATAACTTACCATGAGTTGATGGGAACCATACCAGTGCACAGGTATTCAAGACTGGGAGAGAGAGAAATATTCTGAGACAGTGAGAGAGTGAGATATACAGATATATATATATATATATATATATATACATATACATATACACACACACATATATATATATATATATATATATATATATATATATATATATATATATATATATATATATATATATATATATATAAAATTGAGTAATAATATGCATCTCACACAAAAAACCTACCTAAATTCGTTAAAATCTTTACATCTATTAGAACTAAGCAGTAACTATAAATGAAATGTACATGCCACATATATTTCTGTGGTATAAATTTTTGGCTAATATCTTCAAGACCTGGACAAAGGAACACAAAAATGTGCTTCATTTTCCTCCCTCTGCATGCATAATGGCCATGTAAGTCATTCTGTCTATGCGGTCTAAATATTAGGTCATGAGTTCTTATTTCAAAAACAGCAAGTCTAAATTTAGTGAACGGTCTTTTCGAATACATGTCATGTCTAAACTGAATCTTGAATAAAATATGCAATGTTGAATACAATTTAAAAAAAAAAAAGCCCAGTAACATTTCTGTGTAAATCGTGAAGCTCACTAGCTTGGATATAATGGTCCCACATTTGCCATCTACAGACAACCAGCCTCTGTCAGAAAGCCCATGAACTGATTCTGTCTTCCAACAACTTGAGTCGGCCAAACATCCCAGAATCCATGCTGGCACAAAAATTGACACAACTTTCAAACTCCATTCACTTTCAATTGAAACTGAGGTCACCATGAGCAGGGCATGAAGGGCCACAGAATTTGAGACTTAATTTTTTTTATGCAACCTCCCAACCAGGAGTGCAATGCTAACTACTTCTCATGGCAGCTGGTCTTAGAGTAAAACTTAGGTTCGAGAAAAACTCATCCCCAGATACACACTCAGCACATGCATATCAAGTCCTTCATGCGATGACAGAGACAGAGACACAGAGAGAGAAAGAGAGAGAGAGAGGGAGAGAGAGACAGAGATCGGAGAGGATGGAAGCAAACACAGACATCAAGACAGACAGAGGTATGAAATGGATGAGAGACAGGGATAGAAGCAAACACAATGGGTGAGAAAGTGAGCTAGAGAGTAGAGAGAGAGAGACAGAGAAAGAAGAGAGAGAGAGAGAGAGAGAGAGAGAGGGAGAGGGAGACAGACAGAGAGAGGAGGAGACAGAGAATGAGACAGACATACAGAGAGATAGACAGGCAGACAGTGACTGAAAGACACATAGAAATATATTTTCATTTGCAGCATACTCAAGATTCAAAATGACATCAAATTGTGTTGGCTGTTAGTAAATATTCCATTAAATATCTGTGATAATTTGAATCATGCCAAGCTGTTTTTATTCCCTGGTCAGGGATATCATTCAGGATTATCCACCTGAACTGGAAAGAGGAACCTTGGATGAATCTGTTCTTGGATGGGGAGTGAACCATTTGGTTTCATCCTGCAGAGTACTGACAGGGAATTTTCCTGCAAAGGTAATGTGGTGTGAGATTGTTCATAATTTCATTATGAAAATGGCTTTTACTGACAGGGAATTTTCCTGCAAAGGTAATGTGGTGTGAGACTGTTCATAATTTCATTATGAAAATGGCTTTCTGAAACTGACATCTCAGATTATAAGGAAAAACATTAGGTGTTCTTCAATAATTGTCTTGGGTAGAAGAATGTCAATACTTTCGAGTGTTCTTAAAGTTTAAGAGTTAGAAAGGAGTCATGAAAAGATCACAAGAAATAGTTACCATTACCCAGATCAAGTAATTGATCAGAAGCAGCTGTTACCAATACCTAAACCAAGTGCCTGAAGAGAAGCAACTTCTTCTAACTTTCATGGGGACACACAGAGAGAAAATAAGAGAGAGAGAATGAGAGAGAGAGAGAGAGAGAGAGAGAGAGAGAGAGAGAGAGAGAGAGAGAGAACAGAGAGACAGCCAGACAGACAGACAGACAGACAGACAGACAGAACACACAGAAACACCATATCATATACTATCTTGCTTTATATTGAACAAATATGTGCAGTAACTAGTATATGCACTTCCTCAGGCTATGAAAAAAAATGGCTTACTTAAGAGTGGCTCCCTCTGTGTGAAAGACGTGCTGGTCCTTGACAAAAGTGTAGCTGGTTTCTTGAAGTGGGACATCCTCAACGGACGGACAACCGCTTTATTTTGGACACTGGAAATTCTGTTGACAGAAAAGGATCGTTCCATTACCATGCATAATGTCCAGAAAACACACAGACATGGCACTGAACAGGAAAGGCATGCAAGGGTGTGGAAATGTACAGAAACAGAATCACAGGTTATTCACACATGCTTAATTTGCAGCAGTCTGTAGTTTTTAGTACTTTAACCTGAGAGACCACACAAGGCCTTTTCAGGACATAACCTGAAGATAAAAGGCCACACCCTGACAAAGGAAAGAAGGTCATGTCATGATAAAGTAACGAGCAACCATGATATCATATACATACAATTAATGACACAGTAGTTGGTTTACTGACGTCCTTAAGTCAGGTAAGATTTGGCTGTATGGAAAGCAGATTTGGGGGTATGGAAAACACACAGTACAGATTTGGCTCTATGGAAAACACAGTACAGATTTGACTGTAAGGAAAACTCAGTACAGATTTGGCCATATATGAAAGCACCCGCCAGCAAGCTATCTGGCTGAAAGGACTGCTTTCAATTGAAGATACGCCAAAAGGCGTCACAGGAAAAAACTGCAAGGACACTTGGGGACAGTGCAGACCTCTGCAAATGTCGAAAAGATCCTGGACTAGGCCTTTGAGTCAGATCATAAAGAGAAAACCAAAATTCTGCTCCTGTTAGGGGAAGTAATAGCTGGTATGGACTGAAACAGTTACTTCCCACATACTTCTTCATTTCATAAGATATGGAAATTAAGGAATGTTTATAGTTACATCTCTACAAATGTTACAATTTCATGAAAACATATTACTTCTTACACAGTCACCAAAAACTGCATAAGTGACTTCACAGTTTTCATGCTCAGTGAAAAATCTGTGACAATCTTGCTAAATGAATACAGAATCCATCATTCAATCTGCATCTTTACTTTGGATCCGACCTAAGATTTGATGGGTTCATTCACAAGTCATATTCGATATTTCCGTTAATGTTTGGGAAAACCAGTACATTAGTCTTTAGCTTAACAGCATTTGCAACAGTCTTGCTGGACTGTTCCTGGCCCCTGCCCCACTGATCCACATCAACATTTCACAGTCTGTCCTCAGGCCCATGGTCAACATTTCACAGTGTGTCCTCAGGCCCATGGTCAACATTTCACAGTGTGTCCTCAGGCCCATGGTCAACATTTCACAGTGTGTCCTCAGGCCCATGGTCAACATTTCAGTGTGTCCTCAGGCCCCATGGTCAACATTTCACAGTGTGTCCTCAGGCCCATGGTCAACATTTCACAGTCTGTCCTCAGGCCCATGGTCAACATTTCACAGTCTGTCCTCAGGCCCATGGTCAACATTTCACAGTCTGTCCTCAGGCCCATGATCAAATGCTCAGAGCATTTACCTGTGCAGCTGGAGGTTTTTCTGTCCACCCAGCAGTAAAGGGGTACCTGATTTAGTTCAGGGAAAGTTAAGCCAGGTGGAAGGAAAAGGAAAGGCCTTGCCTTCTATCATGCCCTGCCCTAGACATGGTCAGTCTCTGACAGTTCACTGCCCCTATGGCCGATAGGCAATGGGAACTTTAACCTTAAGCCCTAGATGACGTTTTACTGGATCCAATGGTTGGTGTGTAACCTTGATGACAGATAAGCACACACACACCCCATCGCCCCCCCCCCCCCCCCCCCCCCCCCCCCCCCGAAAAAAAAAAAAAAAAAAAAGGGAAAAAAAAAAAATGGAAGCAAGTGAAAACATAACACCTGTCATGCAAGAAACAAAACAACTGATGTTTCAATTTTTACTTTGGCTCAGATGGCCTAAAGAGCAGTTTTCTTTTCCATTTTAAGTGGAAATCATTTATTCAGCCATTCGGTGAATGCCTCAGAGATATTCTGTTGGAAGAGAATGTTGATCTTTTTTCAAAATAAAAAACACTGACACCTTTGAATCTTGTTTGATTGCGACTCCGTCTCTCCTCCTTTTCTTGTTTTTCTTTGGCTGTGTCATCTTGTGATCCCGTGGTGGCATTTCTGCCACGCTGATTACTTCAACCACCTCATTCACAGCTATACAAAATCAACAGGGTGCATTCAACATCAGATTTTCATTGGGCAACACAACAGAGGAGAATTATTGACACTTATTACTATAGTAATATTCAGTGGTGCCTTTTTTGACCCCACCATTTGTGGGTTACCATCTACCAAGCCCCTTGCAGACAAAATTAAATACATATATAGTAATAAAGCCAGCAAGAGTGAGTACCTCCCTCCTAAGGGTGACACCACATCCATTAATGCCATTAATGGCCATGATCTGGCCCATGACACATGCCATTAATGCCCATGACCTGGCTGATACCTGCCATTAATGCCCATGATCTGGCTGACACATGCCATTAATGTCCATGACCTGGCTGACACATGCCATTAATGTCCATGACCTGGCCGACACATGCCATTAATGTCCATGACCTGGCTGACACATGCCATTAATGACCGTGACCTGGCTGACACATGCCATTAATGCCCATGACCTGGCTGGCACATGCCATTAATGCCCATGACCAGGCCGACACACATGCCATTAATGCCCATGACCTGGCTGATACCTGCCATTAATGCCCATGACCTGACCATGGACATAATGAAGAAATGTCTGTGATGGGACTTGAACCACAACCTCCAAAGTGCTAGCCACTACTCCTCTCAGGCTGATCACCTAAATCATTTGTAATAGGGATGTGACACCTCCGTCCCCTCCTTCCTTCCCCTTCTCCTACATCTTCTCTTCCTTTATTTCCCTTCGGAATTTGAGTAATTTGATGGAAAACCCTGACAATGTTATGCTGAGCATATATTGGGACAGACATCTTTGACTTTAGCGAACACACCATACTCCCACAAAATTTGTGGGTGTGGAAAGACATACTGTCTTGGGTAAAGTTTATGGAAGCAGGCAGAATGTTTACAAAGTGAAGCAAACAATGTATCCCTTTACAGTCATTTCACCGAAGCAGGGAGGCAGGATGGACGAGGAAAGAAAAAGAAACAGCAGTAAAAGAGTCTTAAGTTCCATTACAGAATTTTTCAGCGCTTCTGCATGTGCCCTTTCATTTACTGCATGATAATTGATATATCAGAGGCTTCATATTTTTTTTCAATACTGGTGCATATTTTCTTGATCACCTCTGGGGAGAGAGAGAGAGAGAGAGAGAGAGAGAGAGAGAGAGAGAGAGAGACAGAGAGACAGACAGACAGACAGACAGACAGACAGACAGAGAGACAGACTGAGAGAAGAGAGAAACAGACAAGTCAGATAGAAACAGAGAGACAGACAACTGAGAGCAGCAAACAAAGACACTGAGATTACTTTCTGAAAAAGCCCGACAGATATCATCCACCCCTCCCACGTGATCTGGGTGCCAGTGAGTGACCACAATCTCCTGCAGAGATGCACAGAACTTCTCCAGGTAGACCTCAGAAGTCCAATGTACTCTGGTACCTTAGCATTGCCCGTGTCCACCAAGATACGTCTGTTGACAGCACAATCATAGATTAGCACTTTTCCAACAAAAAGTTCTTGGATCTAGATAACATAGCTGATGTGTTTTTCAGTTTTACTGCACCTGATAAACTGGTATGAAGGGACTTGCATACCAAATGACAGGACAGTTCAAAACTCACGAAGGATGCTTAAAAACACTGGAAAAAAAAATTCATAACTGATACAGTGAGTCTGAAATGGTTACTGGTTGTGCAACATATAATTGATTTTACGGCAAATGCATCATGTAATAGCCTTGATGCGGGAGCAACAGTTACCCTACTTGTTTATTGTTTACTGTTCCCTGCCTCATTTACATTTACTTTTGATGTATATGTTAAATACGTGTACCAATATGATACTGCGTTAATAATGATTTGCTTTTCATTCAACACTCATTTTCCTTATAAACAATTTTAAGTCAGCACTACTTTTACATTGCTAGAAAATGTATTAAAAAAGTAGATTGTTAATTCTTAATTCTCTGGCCATTTTCAGCACACACACACACACACACACACACACACACACACAAAATACAAATACTCTGATGATACCCTAGTGTACTTTGCTCTGGCTTTTCTTTTCAGGTAAAAATAAAGTTTTTGCTTGTTGATTGATTAATGTCATGCACTCCGACTTTAATTTAACAGACTGTCATGAAATCTAACTGGTTTCATTTTTAACTTTAAGTGAACTTTATGTTCAGAAGTTTTTTGTGTTGTGACACGTACATTTGTAAACGTTTACGTGGAACAAGAGCGTAGTTTTTTTTGCGGTCTAGATCAGTGTTGAAAAAAAAAAAAGGTTGAGGGTAGGGGGAGTGAGGGGGCCGAGGTAGGGTCAGTTGGGGCTATCAAACAGACATTATGTGGCACCCCTTTAGGGGCTACTCTTACTGCACCCCCATCCCCACCCCCTTTCCCCTATCCCCACACTTCTCCAGTGGTGGAGGAAAGTGATTAATATATGGTTTGTGTTGCGATCCTTTTGCTATCCTCACTTCCCCTCTTCGTTTTTCTTCTGTCCCTCTCTCCAGCATTGATATTCTAATTCCTGAGTATGCTAAACAGTCTTTATTGAAAAACCAAAACTGGATGCTGGAGGTGAAGAGATTCTTCTATCTTCTTCTTGCATGATTCTGTGAGCATGAGTGCCAATTTCTGTGTATGATAGGTGTGAAACAGTCCTGGGTGACCACCACAGCGCTGAACAATGATGCTGACACAAAGGGAGTTTTTCTATATTTGGTCTTTGCTATCAATTTTGGTACATCCTCGTGACCCTGAAGTTTACACTTGAACTGTCTGGTTTTAGGATTAATTCAGGATTAACCCGTTTCAGTCATGAAGTGGTTGCACTAATTTCACTCCACATCCACCAGTATATCCCCTCCATCTCCATTGCCCTACATCTTCCTTCCGATCCCTTCAAGCCAATCCTTTCGAATCAAACAACTTTCACTTTCAACTCAAAATGACGGTCGGGATCAAAGTCTACTTTTTCATTTTAGAAAAATTGGTTCCAAGGCTTTTCTTTGTAACACAGGAAATTCACAACGACGTTGAATTGAATTCATTGCCTTTTTCCAGTTCCAACCAATACGTGTTGGTTCCCTGTAGGGTGTGAGGGCCAGGATTACAGCCAAGAATACGGATACTCGACTCGATAGTTGCTCAATTTTCGGTATCACAGCGGCAGCCATGTTCACCTTTAAAACTATCGTCTGCTGAGGGCCATGTGATAATTCGACGAGAGAGTCTGTATTCGGACTGCTTAGCATTATTGAATTGCAGCTACAAATTTCAAACTTCTAGAAAAACGAGATCGGCAATCGTAAATAATGTTCGTTATATTGTTTAAAAACAAACAACAAAAAAAAAAAAAAGTATCGCGATAGAACGCGATTTCCGGTTTTCAAGACCTTCTGTCAGGATGTTTTCGCTTTCCTGACAAGCATTTTTTTGTTGTTGTACATCAGCACATTGTAACGAGCAACATGGAGACACAGAGGTATAACACTGCAAATATTGATAGTTGTATGCTTGATAGAAATATTCAATTTTACACGTACAGTTTGGTTGAAACCTTTTATATTTCACTTCTCAGGACGTTCGTCTGCTTTTTACCCCCTGTCCTGCGGCCACGGACCTCAATCCACCCTGCTAATCGTCAGTGTCCCCCCCCCCCCCCCCCCCCCCCCAAACTTGTCTTAATTCAATGAAATTTTATCTTGAGCATTTTAATGTCACATTTTTAGTGTTGATAATCGATGGTAATATGGGCTGTTCATTAATGTGGTTAACTGTGTGACTTGGGATGCCCAAATCATGACAGTCTGAGCACTTCCTGCCAGTAGGATTGAAGTTTGGAAGAGGAGTGTCGCGTAAAGACTAACTTTAAGAACTGGGTCTGAATTCTAGGCATGTGACAGTAATCAACAACAAACAAAAAGATCAAATAAAACACCATTAGAAAGAATTTTAAAGAAAGAAAATCTGTTTAAAAAGGTGTATCATTCTACATTAGAGAAGAAAGTTCTGATATAAACGAAAAAAAAAAAAAAAAGAAAAGAAAAGAAAGCAACTGAATTTTGCCCTGAGAAAATAAATGTGTCTAAGGCATGTAATTGCAAAGTCAGATGTTCAAAAGAAAGAAGCCATAGGTGACGAATGTTGACTTTCACAAGCCACAAGGCACAAGCACCTCAAAGCTTCATGTGTCTTGAGTGAAATTGGAGTGTGATTAAACAAATGAATTTGTGTCATACCCTAAAAAATGATCACAAAAGAGTTAAGTGAGTGAGTCATTAAAAATTAATGAATACTCAATATATTTTTAGACACAGCTTGTGATACACAGTGACAAAGCCAGCTTTTGTGATTATGGTCAGGTCTGTGGTGGCAGTATCGAAATTGGCATATGGCTACTCACTGACTTAGAAAGTGTCTGTCGTAATATGAAATTCAAACAAATTATGATTCTTGTTACAAAATAAGAATTATTAATTCTTGTCTTAATATGAAATTCAAACAAATTATGATTCTTGATATAAAATAAGAATTACTGTTATAACAGTCTAGAAAATAGAAACATTTTCACTGTGACCCATGGGGATATTATTATAAAATAAGCAAATAGTACATAACAATTGACATCATTTGCTGACAAGTATGATATTGGCAGATCTAAGCACCAGGAGCAGTTTTGTGATGATAGATCTAAACAGCGTTAAACATTATCTGTTTAAAATAAATTAGGCAGGACCATGCAAATTAATGCTACACTATTATTTTCCTTTTCTGGAGGGGTCTGCAGTCAAATAGAGCCTTTGCCTGTGGAGCTGATGGGTTGTAAGCTCAAACTACAGGTGGGGTCAGACTTTTTGCTTTGAAAACCACCTTTTTCCATGCGGTAGTAACTGGGTACCTGATTCAGCATATGGAAAGTTGAAAAGGGGCTGAAGGAAGGGAATGGGCCACCTTCCATCATGCTGTGCCCTAGACTCCATGAACTCTGAAATTTTGTTTTCACTGTCCTTATGGCCAGTAGGCTATGGGAACTTTAATTTTTCATCTTTAACATTTATTTTTTTTTTAATGAAAAGGAGAGTAATTTAAGAGGTATAACTGGTCTGGAAGTGGGTCAGATGCTTATCATTGATTTTATAGAATTTACAAGAATTAAGTAACTACCTAAAGACATTTTATAATTTGAAAATGAACATGTTAGAAATGGTTTCTGTTAAATGCTGTGTTCATCTATCATTACATAAATATGATTAAAGTTATGTAGACTATGAAAATGTGGATTGACATGTTCCAACTACATAAATGTAGTAGTTAAGCCCAACATGCATTCTCACCATAATGGTGATGCATGATGCTTTTTTTAAATTATAGCTAGTAAGATTATATGTGAGGAAGGAGATTAGCAGAAACTAAGCATATTTCAAATGAAAAAAAAAAGAATTCTAAACTGTATTTCATTTTGTGAAGGTGTTCAGTTTTCTAAGTTCAAACAAAATCCCAATTTTGTTCCAGTTAGAGTGTGTCATCATATCATTTAAAAAAAACAAACAGGCATGAAGAACAAATTTGTGATCATGTATGACACAGCTATTGTAATTTTGGCAAGATCAGGAGAACTTGTTGCAGTTACTCATTTTTTTTTTCTCCCCAAAATGTATCGACTAACCTTTTCAAACAATCGAAGGTATATTCATGTGCATTCGCAGATCTATGTACATTTATCATGACTTCATATTTTCTCAGGCAGAGCAGTTATTCTTGTCTTCCCATTTATTTATTTAACTTTAATTTGTATGTTATATGAGGTTTGGAAAATATGGTTTAGTTTTTAAACTGTTTTTCTTTTATATTGCTTCAGTTTATTTGAGGAATTTTCTCATGTAGGCTAATACTAGGGAGTAGTATCACGTCATGAATTGTTTATAGTGTGTTGATTGATATTGCATGGTTTCAGAAGATCTTGGTTTTGTTTGGTCTTTTAATTGGTAGGTGTTGACTGCATAATAATGCATTTTTAATGCTGTATTGGAAATTTGAGACAGACTGATAAATGCTAAATATACTTACTGCCTTATCAGTTACTGTCATGCAGCGGTTTTAATTTCTAATACACACATCTATCTATTTATCTGTCTCTCTATGTGTATCTGTGTGTGTGTGTGTGTGTGTGTGTGTGTGTGTGTGTGTGTGTGTGTGTGTGTGTGTCACTGTGTGTGTGTGTGTGTGTGTGTGTGTGTGTGTGTGTGTGAACATATTTGTGCCAAATCCGTCTGTGAAAAAAAAGTTTTGTAGAAATGTACAGGATATCAAAAGAGATCAGCTGAAATGGAAGCACAGTAACTAATGCTGTTCATCAGTTATATTCATTTCATCCACATCAAGAGGCAAATGTTTTGTTTTTGTGAATACTAATGGATGGATTGCCCTAAACATTAAGAGTTGTAAGTGATTCTTTGGAAAATCCTGACGATGCCATATGCATCAGAATGTAGCTAATGAGTAGATTTGAGGTCATCCTGGTCTCTTTGATCCAATATGGAATAATGTAGAGATGTTGGATTTCAGTCAAATCTTGGGCATATATCGTTTTTTTGCCATGGTAAATCTGCAGTCTAATGACAAAATTTCACTTTTCTTGCCCTCCTTCTCTCACGCTTCTCCACATCCTTCCCTTTCTTTCTAACCCAGAAAATGTGTTTGGCCGGAAGGCTATAACAAAACTGAATCCGACCTCTCTGTTCCCTGTGTGTGTGTGTGTGTGTGTGTGTGTGTGTGTGTGTGTGTGTGTGTGTGTGTGAGAGAGAGAGAGAGAGAGAGAGAGAGAGAGACTGCGAGTGTGTCTCTAGCAAAGATGTGCTTTTTGTTTGTTTGGTGTTGAAGGATAATGTGTGTGCTCTGCTGCCTTCTTTTTTTGTTAATTTAAGTCACTATTCATGTATCCACTATCTGACTGTTTAGTGTGTGCCTCTGACACTAGTGACAGTTAATTTTTGAGACAGTTGTTCTCCTCCTTTCACAAACTTGGAACCAGTTTGACCTTGGAGTGAAACTTCTTATCAGGTACACTTTTTAATATGTGTAAGTGACAGGATTTGAAATTGTCTGTTTTTACATAAATGTGTTTCCTTTTTTAAGAATAACTTCTGCATTAAAAAAAAAAAAAAGAGTTACTGCACTTATGTGTTTACAGCTTTATTATTTTTTTTTTTTTCCAGCAGCACTGTAGTATTTCTAGTGTGAGCACTGATCACAAAATGTCATCACATTGGGAAAAAAATGAATTAAAGAAAATACTGCTTTTAAGGTTTATATTGATGTTTTTTTTTTTCCATATTTGAATTGCAAATGTTCATGACATTTATTCAGTCTGGTTACTTTTATATTGACTCATTTTGTGAATGACTAAACAAAAACTAAAGGGAAAAAAAAAGGGTCATCATGTAAAGAAATATGTCTACTTGTGTGTAAAAAAAAAAACACAAAAAAAAAAAAAAAGGAAAAAGTTGTGTTTGTGATCAATTTGTGACTTTCCAGTGAGCTGAAGAAACTGAGCGACGAAAACCTTGCCAAGCAGCCCGATGAAGTGTTTGACATTATTTGTAAAATAGGAAGAGGGTAAGATGCAAGTTTCCCGTGTGTCGTCTGGCTCATCAAGACTTTGCCTGCCTGCGCATTGTGCTGTCAAGCTTGGTTTTAATCTTCCCCTTTTGTTGTTGTTGATGTTACAGTTGCCCTTTTTTTTTTTTTTTTTTTTTTTTTAGATTTTGAAAAACCAGATATTTACCTGAGTAGATATGATCAGGTATCACTGCCATCGCTATCATGAAAAGCTCACAAATTGATAAAATTTGCAATGGCAGAAAATTCGAAGAGTGGCATTGTGATTTTCTATTATGTTTTCTTCCCTTTGGAGGACTATTGCTTTTGTTTCTGATAAAATTTGATTTCTGAACATAGCTTTATAACTAGTTTGCTTTAGTTCAAGATAATTATGTTCAAGGTATTATATGATTTAAGAAGAGAAAAATGTAAAAGGTGGAGATGGCATTGGGTAGCAATGTTTGAGTGAAGAAAGAAAAGGGTTAAGAAATTAAGTGGAATTTATTATTTTTCTTTTAATAGACTTGCACTGGTTACATGGGCCTTGTTATTGTTGTTGGAGTGTGGAAAACCGTAAAAAATACTTTGATATATTAATCAAAATATCTATTGGAAAATGTCTGGTTTTTCATAGCCGGAGAATGTGCTTGGTGACTGGTTTTGTTCTTCAGATTCAAAAAGGAGCTTAGTAATGGCAAAATCCTTTTCTTTTTCTTTGCTGAAGTTTCCTTCACCTCTGCTGTTGGCACAGTTTTTTTCTTTTCGAGTCCACTGTTGGGGTTCTAGGATTTTGGAGACTCTTTCAGAAGTGTACATCTATATGAGATTACAGCTCATCAACTAATCAAAATTGTGAGTACTGGGGTAGGGGGGCCAGGGAGTGTGGATTTTACTATAACAGAATTGAAGATGAAAAGGAATGAAAATGCATTATGATAATTCTTAAGTCTGTAGATCTGTACTACTGCGTAGCTCATGTCAGGCTCTTTGGTCATCATCATTATTATTATTTTAAGATTAGACTTCCCCAGTGAGTGAGTTGAGTATCATCATAGAAAGATTAGCTGTCAGAATGTAATTTTCATATTTTATCCAGTGTTCTGAGAATATGTTGTCCGAAGTGTTTCTGTCTTATTTTATCTCTTCAGTTCAAATGAAAAAACACATATATGATGATTCGACCACGACGATCTTTGCATATCAAATTTTGAAAGGATGATAATTCAGACGTTTTTAAAAAGTGGTAGTTTATGTTGCTTGTTAGTGATTTTATGTAACTGATGAAACATTTGAAAAAGGGAAGAAGAAGGTTAGGAATTTATACTGTATGATCCCAAACAAAAACTTCATATAGATGTATGCCCTCAGACATGAAATTGTTTGCATTGTGTTGCATTGTGCATGGCATGTTTGTACAGTGTGGACTGTGTTCTTGTGTCATCAGTGATGAGTGTAATTGATGAGACAGTTTATTACAGCTGTTTCAGTGGCCGTTATTCATTGCACAGTGGAATCAAAGCCTGAAAACTTTGAGTCAATGTCTGTAGCATTGGGAAATTATGTCTTGAGTTAAAAATTTAAGCTTATGAACTAGGTCTAGTTCTGGTGCTAATGACAAATGAATGAAAAGAAAATCCAAGTAATTTTTTTTTTTTAATCTGTTTCTGATTTATAAATTATATATTGATAAAGTTCTGAGACAATATTTATTTGAATATGTTTAACAGCACAGTTGAAAAAAAAGAAACCCAGCTCATTGTATAAGAAGACCAAGAGTTGCATGTGCATAAAATCTTTTGCATTTATTATGAACTGAATAAGCATTGTGTTTGTATCTAATGTACCTTTTTAGTTTTTTCAAAAAACTTTTCTTTCTCTTTTTTTTGTGCTTCTGTTCATGATCAATTTTAACTTTTTATGAAGTGAAAAAGGCGACAAGCGATAGATTTCGTTGATTTGATTCCACTGTTCAATGCATTCTTTGTTATTGACATTTCTTTCTTTCTTATTGGTTTTCATCCTTTTCTTTTTGTGGATCCTGAAGCAGCATTTTTACAGCAACTAGTTTCTAGTGGCAATAGTGTGTGCAGACGCACACATGTACTCATGCGCGTGCATGCATACACACACGTACGTACACACACACATGCATATGCATATGCATAGTATACACACGCACACATGCACATGCACGCACACACACACATACATACATTGACTTTGACAGTATTGGTCTTGCTGTTTCCCCCTTTCCAGTGGGTCTGGTGCTTTCTCCATGGTGGGCATGCTTGTATGAGATGGTCTGCTTGCATTTTGTTTTCCTGTGCTAGAAATGACAATGAGATATGGCGCCTAAGTGAGGAAAGCTTAACCCGACCCCCTGAGGAGGTCTTCGACATTTTGGGAAAGTTGGGCGAAGGGTAAGGATACACCCAAGCTGACCCGTGCTGGTCGGATCAGACTGTTTGCATTTTGTCAGTGATGACAGTCATCTTAATTGTATTTTGATTTTTGTCATTTTGCATGTTCTTTTCATATTAAGCAATGGTGATGTGGTATGCCAGCTGATTGGTGTTTATGAACTGTGAAGTTTAAAAAAAAAACACACACATTTGTTCAGTGTAAGATATAACTTATTTCAACAATGTTTTCTTTAAGATGGAGTTGTCTTGATATGCTGTATGCATGAGGAAGTTGGCTTCTGTTGGTTTTTCAGTTGTTTTAATGTGAATATTTAATACTGTTACCATTGTAAAACATATTTCATTTTTCACTGAAGTATTAGCTGTTGTATTTAAATGTTTCACTTAAACAAAAATATTGGTGAGCCAAAACAAATATAACAGTATAAGGTACCCTTTGATTTATTCTTTCAAGATGATACTGATGATTATGGAAAGCTATTTATTCCCAAGCTTTTCCATTACATACCAGAACTGAAAAAAAAACAAAAAAAAAAAAAAAAGTGTAGTGATTACAGAAAGCTTCAGTTCAAGTATTACCCTCTCCTGTAAATCCCCCCCCCCCCCCCCCCCCCCCCCAAAAAAAAAAAAAAAAAATCAGCATGACTTATGATTGTGCCCATTTTTATTTAATGCTTGCACCATGCTAAATATGCAGGGATAAGAGAATTGATGCTTAAACACTTCACTCTGATCAGAACTTGAAAATGCTGTCTGTATAAGAGAGAGAGAGAGAGAGAGAGAGAGAGGTGCAATGTGGGTTCTGTTATTAGTAGCTGTAAACACTAGATGCAGTATATGTCTGATGTTCAAAAATGATATCATTTTATTGTTCTCTTGCATAGTACACACACACACACACACACACACACACACACACACACACACACACACACACACACACACACACACACACACACACAGATTAGAATTTTTATGATGGTTAAGTCTGGTTGAATCTGCATAGTCCTGTAAGTCTGATGTCTCCATGGACATTGAGAAGCACACATGAGAGGAAGTTTAAGCACAGAACCATCGGTTAGTTTAAACCAGCGTAGAGGTCTGCATCATCACTGTTGTCCTCCCATCTCTCATCATGAAATGAAATATTTTAAAACAATGAAACATCTAAAACATATCTGTTGTGTTCCAACACATGGCTTCAACTAGATTTAATGTGATGTACATCAGAGCTGGGAGGAAGAGTGGAGGAATGGACAGGATGGTTAAAAAAAGTGGGTAGGGAAAGGTGAGTTGAATGTGATTATACCTACTTTATTGTTTATTATAGTTCTAGTGGCACCATGATCAGTTCTAAGCAGAATATCTGAAAATAAATACAAAAAGTTAATCATCATACTCTGGTATCATAATGTCATACATCCACAAGTAAGTTCAACCAATCAAGAGAAACTTCAGCAGTAATCATGATACTGTAATAATCATTTCATTGCGGGCTATGTCTTTGAAAATAACAGTTTGAAACATAAGCATTTCCTCACTTAGGAGATATATCTTCTTAATGTGGAATGACTTTGTTATCAGCTGAACTGTATCACCATTTTCAACTTCTTTGCACTGTGCTGTCTTTTTATTAACTCGGTAGTGCATAGTTGAGCTAACATATACTTTAAATTGTTTAATTTCTACCAATGTTCGAGTCTTTGAATTAATACTTTTGTATTCATTTTCTTTGTTAATTGTTAGTTTTTTTTTTAATCAAGCATGCTATTTCAGAAACATCTACAAATGGTATGAACATGATACTTTTTCTTTCGTCCATACCTTCTTTTATTTTTTGGTTACTATTCAGTTTTGTTAGTGCGTGGGTGTGCATGTGTATGTGTTTGTGCATGCATGCATATGTACATGCACACAGTGCATTGGATTGTTGTACCATGACTATTTTTCTTGCCACAGGAATGCCATGAATAGATATTTTGTGTGTGTGTGTGTGTGTGTGTGTGTGTGTGTGTGTGTGTGTGTGTATGTGAGAGAGAGAGAGAGTGCTGAGTTTAAGAGTTTTCTTGAAAACTGTTTTACAATCATTAATCAGGGTGCTAGGAACTGGAGTTAGGGGTTGGTCATGGGGCTGAATTTCTATGGTTTGACAACCCTGTCTGTTCACTGAGTACTAGATGGATCTTTGATTCATTTTGGGGAAGGTTAAGATGACAGAAGGAGAGGGTTAGGCTTCACCTTCGGTAATGCTGTGCTGTAGACTCAGTGAATCTCTGTTTCCTAAACCTACAGAAAAACAGGCTTTTGGACTCTTTTAACTTTAAATGTATGAGTGCTTGTGCGCATATGTTGAGAGGGGTGAATCTTTTTCTTTTTTTTGTATGTAGGAGTGTGTGTGTTTGTTGAGGGATAAGTAAGGTTTTTTTTTTCACATACTAGGCAATATGTGACGATACCAACATGTGCCTTTTTGTTTAAAATGTCAATTGAGGCACCTTAAATTGGTGGTGATTTGTTTCTATTTATTGTTACTCAAGCATGAAAATGTTATGCAGTGTCAAGCAGATGGTATGGATGAACCTAACTGTGTGGTGTGACCAGGTCGTATGGCAGCGTTTTCAAGTCTTTGCACAAAGAGACAGGCCAGGTCTTGGCCATCAAACAGGTCCCTGTGGATACGGACCTGCAGGAGATCATCAAGGAGATCTCCATCATGCAGCAGTGTGTGACAGCAAGTACATTGTCAAGTACTATGGCAGCTACTTCAAGAACACAGATCTGTGGGTGAGTGAACCTCGCTGGCAGGAAATTAAAGAGAATTTGATTTTGAAGAGATGCTGCGATCAAATATGCAACATGAAAAAAAGGTCACCACCAATTTAAGGAAAAATAAATCTTAGGTTCAGTCAGTTATCTCAAATGCAGTGCATGTTTTAATCAACCTTAGACAAAGAAACCTGTCTGTAGATTGATGTTGCCACAGATGAAAAGCTGAATGGTATTTATCTTGACTGGTGTATGGTTATGTCAGTTCTTCATATGAATAAGCAAAATGAATATGAAAATCACTTCTTCTAGAGTGAGACCATCTGTTTCATGTTCATTGTTCTATTGGCATGGTATTATGATAATTGTTATTATTATGAGCACTTACATGGTGTAAATCTTTGGCAAGCTCTCTTTCACACAACAGGCTACCTATCTGGGTAGAGCGAACTGAAGAGCTGCCTGCTGGAACTACATTCTGTTGTTTCTCGTGTCATCCAGTCAGTATCAGTCGCTCAGTTTTCAACCTTCATTCTTCAGATTTTTCCTGCAGTTTTAAGTGCTGTGTGTAAGTTGTCATCCACATCTGCGTCGAAACTGGCATTTTTTTCTCTTCCAAAAGTTGATGATGGGATTTTACAAGGGTGCAAGATTTCATGCATGCCTTCACATACAGAACCTTGGTTTATGGTGTGATTTGAAGAGGGTTTCGGCAAATCAACCCTTTCACCGCCATGGGCGCTTTGGCGACAAAGTAGGGTGACCTAACTCCCGATACTCTCACGATCCTAGTTCATGAGATAAAAAGCCAGCAATAAACGTCATAGTTGGGGGATGGTCTGGCCATGCTCACAGCCATTTGCTTTGTCAGAACACTATTCAGTTCAGTGTTTTATTGACTTTATTCCGATTGTTTTTCATTCACTATGACGTCACCACCAAGCACTTTACGTACTCGACCTTGCCGTACATTTACCACAGATCAAGTGCTGGGAATATTGAATAGACAGTTGGTTGTTCCTAATACAGATGAAGAAGACCCAGACAGCCACGAGTAAAGAACGATAGTGATGGCTTGACCGAATTATTCCAACGTGAAGCGTTGGACCGTTGCCAACTTGTTATGACAGGCTGATAAGACGCCCACTTACTACCCTACCGCGTGTGCCCCAGTGTTTTTGCGTTGAGCCAGCCAACACTGACTGACTGTTCACTAACTCTATGTGAGGGAGCCAACTAAGACTTTAGGCAACGAACTTCACACACACGCTGTGGGCCCACTCTCGCTGGTCGAGGTTGAAGGGGGCGTGGCCAACTGACACGTGAGAGGCGAGTATCACAGACGTCTTTCGAGTGGGTGTACAGCTGATCAACTGAATGACAAGGGTTCAGAGACCAACAGGCACATGAATGACTTTGTGTTCATAAAAAAAAATATATATATATACTGTTGAGAGTGAAAAAGGGACGTGTGTGTGTGTGTGTGTGTGTGTGTGTGTGTGTGTGTGTGTGTGTGTGTGTGTGTGTGTGTGTGTGTGTGTGTGTGTGTGTGTGTGTGTGTGTGTGTGTGTGTGTTCCTTTTTCTTTCTTTACATGTGTACCAGTTAGGCATAAGAATGTGTGTGTGTGTGTGTGTGTGTGTGTGTGTGTGTGTGTGTGTGTGTGTGTGTGTGTGTGTTGCTATTGGAGTAGTTGTATTTGTGGCTGTTTCATGCACTTTTCTGTTGGAAATACCATACTTTCTGGTCTTCAGTTGTGAGTGGAGTATTTTTCCTCCATTGTTGAGAGTTTGTTGGCATTCTTTCTTTATTTTTTTTTTTTTAGAAGAAACATAACATTCTTTTTTTTTATTTTGCATTTTTTTTTTTTTTTTCACTTGAAATCACTAAAAAATTGAAATTGTTGTTGACTTACCATTACTAACATGTTACGATATAATAAAAGTACAGTGTATCTCCTCCATTTTACAAAAATAGCATGGAACAAATCATGATGCATTTCAACCCCACCATTTGACCCTGTAGTCCTCTTCAGGCAAGGTAAACAACATTCAGGACAATGATAACAAAGAACAAGCGATGATGGGCGTGGGATGAAAACGATCTGAGTGGAAAATAAAATAAACAAAAAATAATGAAAAATACCAACATAAGCGTCATATATAATGAACCTTTGTTACGCAAATTAAGTCAAAATGTGGAGAGTGATCCAGGGATGAAGCATTTTTGTGTGGATCCACGGTGTGGATCTGGATTGGACAGTTGATCCAGGATTGTCCTGAGGATTACTGCAACTTTAATCAAGAACTAAACTTGCACCAGTTTTGATGGAACTTTACTGAAAGATGGATTTTGGCCCAGGGATGATCCCATTCAGTTGTGCCGCAGAACTGAATCTCTTGGTGGTTTTAAAGTATTTTCATACAGTTAATAATTACAAATTTTCCACTCATAATGAGCTCTTTGAAGTTACTGTTAGGATTGATATCTGCCAAGTAACAAATTTTCATGGAATATGAAAACTTTCTTGTGATACTAATGTTGACATTTTTTGTTTCTCATTTTTGCTAAAAAAAAAACAAACAAACAAAATGGCAAAAAACCCCTTCTTCAAGACATATCACCTACAGTCCTTACCAACTATCATCTTCCCCATTCACTCAAGGACTGACTCAAAGGGCAGTTCCATTCTGAAATTCATTTGATTTCGTGGATGTCTGAGTTCTTCTCAGTTATAATCTTATTTTCATGGTGGTAACTTGACAGTTTACGTAAAACATTATGTCATACAATGAATTTACATCATCAACAATTCTATGTTATTTTGTCTGGGAAAAGAAGAAGAGGGTGTATTATTGTTTATTAGGTGTGCACATGTCAATGTTAATGAGTCGCAAAAGTAAAAAAAAACTCCTGGAACAAGCTCAAGGACTTTTTTTTAAAAAAAAATACAGAAAACTGTGTAAATTTGTTATTTAGGGGGTATGATTTAATTAATTTTTTGTTAATACAGAAAACTGTGTAACTTTGGTATTATGGGGTATGATTCAGTGGGTTTTTTTTTTAATACAACTACGTAAATTTGATATTTTGGGGGGTAGGATTCAGTGTTTTTTAATACAGGAAAAAAAAAGAATTCAGAGGGTTTTTCCCCCCTTTTCTTGGCTCGTTTTTCTGTGTATTATTTTTGTGTCATTGATTGAACCGTAGGGTAACTGTGGCATATAGGGAATGGTGAGAGCATGGAACAGTATGTGTTGTGTGTTAACAGATTGTGATGGAGTACTGTGGGGCAGGGTCAGTGTCGGACATCATGAGGTTACGCAACAAAACGGTGAGTTCATGCTTCATTGGCTTGGGGTCGTCATGAAGTGAATATGTGTGCTGCACTTTTGTGGGGGAGGAGGAACATTGAGGTAAGATAAGAGGGAGGAAAGTATTGGGGATGATGTTGAAGGGGGAGGTGCATGTTGCTTTTTTTTCTTTTTTTTTTTTCTTATGGTGGAAGAACAATAACTGTTGGTTAACTCACCTAGGACGGAGAGTTCTGTCCCTTGTTTTCCCTGTGGACAGGCCATTTGTTATGGTTAGTAAAAAAATCACCAAAAATACAAAACAAGAGATAACTCAACGAAATTTTCAGGAAGTGTTATTCATAAACTGTGTTAGCAGAATACAAAAGAACAAACTTCCCACTTTCATACGATTTCTTACGCTTGAGGCTGAAAAAAATGTCCAGTTTTTTTCAGGTGCATCACAACACTCTTGCACAGAGTCAGTGGGTCCATGGCTTCACATTCAGCAGAAAAAGTCAGTAAATACACTAAAAGAGTTGACAAAAGGTAGATACACTCCAGGAAACTAAATAAGATAGATAAATCACATGCATGCTATGCACAAGCTAACTTGAATAATGCAAAAATGGGGGGCGTGGCACTCGGCTGACACACAAAGGCCAGAAGTACCAGAAAAAGGAGGCACTGTCGGAAAAAAACTCGAATCTTCGTCGTGCCAGTCGCATAAAGGAAAGACAATGAACTCTTGCTCACTCAAATCCCCAGTCTTTCGCGGCACGCAAACACTCCGCTCGCATGGAAGTGGCCCACTCTCACCTTCATCATCACTGAGCTCCACAGATGAGTCAGTGTCAATTTCCTCTTCTCCTCGAAATTCTTCACCGGAATCACTTTCATCAGCTTCGTCATCCTCTTCTTCAATGTCTGAACTTCGGTTTGTAGCATTTCAACAACTTCAGGAATGCTATAACTGCCGACGGGCTCGACTTTGCTCCGACACATTCGCAGAAAAACTTGTTTGAGACGCCATGTTTCAATGCAGTTTACTAATTCATGTGGGTTGGTCTGGTCAATCAGTTTACTAAGTCATGTGGGTGGTCTGGTCAATCAGCCACTGAGGCAAAGTGGGTGATGGTGTGCTGCGAAAAACCACTGTGCAGGCGAACAAAGGAATGCTGACAATACTATCTATATCTTGTTGCCGTGTACTGATCACGCTGCCACCGCATGAAAAATTGGTGAAGCCGAAACCTGATAGCGTTCGTTCATACTGATGCGTTGTGTCTTCGGAAAACACTATAGCGTCTGTTCGTGATGAGAGAGTTAACCTGTTGGTCACTCTCACATGAAAACTATATTGCAAATAACTGCTGTTGACCGCAAGCAACTTGCACAGAGGTAGCTTTAGTCTTTGGCAAGCTGAGGGTTTGTTATGGGAAGAGAATTTGCCCATTCTTCACTGAAATAGTCTGAAATAGCCATTTACTAAAACTGAGGTTATAGGTGAAGAGCTGGCATTTATGTTGAAGTTGTATGCTTTTATGCAGCTTTTGCATCTGAATTTTTCAGCCTTGCTTGACTGAAATGACAGGCACAGTGAAATAAAGTCACAGCAGAATAAGTTGTCCTGGGATGAAGTTTAGCCTCTGGTGATGGAGATGAATTTGCTGTTGATAGTGACTGTGAAGAATAGAATAGGTCAGTTAGGCAGGGAGACGTGAGTAGCAAGCAATTAACAGGGAAAGCAGAGCATTGAAGTGCTACACCTTCGCTGTGTAGCATGTCATGATTTCCTTGACAGTGCTACTGTGCTATACTTTGTGATGAAAAATGCTATGCAAAAACAACAACAACAACAACAACAACAACAACAACAACAACAACAAACAACAACAACAACAACACCCTGAAAAATCAAAGACACACAGAGAAAAAAAGAAAAAGCTTGGTGGATGCAGTGGCAGCTGAAACAGAACTGAAATAACATAGATCTTGAGACTGTAGACTTCTCTCATAGAAAATGACCAAGTACAGTATAAAGAGAGAAAGCCAGAGCGGAAGAAGTCTTTAAAGACAGTGGTAATTTTGCTGCTGTATTGATTGGTTTTGTTGTTGGGTATTTTGATTTTTTGTATGTCAAGTCAGAACCATGCGGTAACGAGTGACATTTCTGTCTTGTTAGTCTGCCATCATGGTGTGTGCAAAAGAAAATGCTTTCGCAGACCTGCCTGTCGATATGCTTTTGGCATGTTTTGTACGTCATTTTACACAGAAACACCTCAAATGGAAGATACGCCAAGCAAAAATTCTAGCAAAGTTTTGTTTTGTACACTGCATTGGACATGCTTGATATTGATTTGAAAAGTAAACATAACATTACGAATATGACTAAACTGAAATGTTAGATTTGAGTATTTATGAGACTGCTTCAAAACGAAAATAAAATACACTTTTTGGCCCCCCCCAAAAAAAGAAAAAAAAAAACCACCTGTTTATGTGAGAAAAGGACACCATAGACAATTTTTGGGTAGAGAAGTAGGCTATTGAACTTGCAGTTCATTTGGACTCGTCAGACTTAGGGGACACTACAGAGAGTTTGAAACCAGCGAAAATTGCATATATATGTGCTACATTTTATTTGGAATGCTACACTTACAGAATGCTACCCTGTGTGTTTCTGAGGCCTTGGCAGCTCTGAATAAGTGATTTTGATTCCATGGTGAAAGAGTGGATGCTGCAAGCTGTATGTGTTTGGCGGTAGGCGTTTGTCCCGCTTTGAGAGCAGATGTTATCTTCTCTACTCATTGCTTATTTCTTAGGGTGTTTAGTGTCCCAGTTCAGCAACAAAAGTAGGAAAGTTCGGTCACTGGTTTGGTCATTTGCTAGACATAGGATTTTTTTTTTTCTCAGGCAGTTTAATGGTCTGTCAAAGAGATTGCCAATGGTGATTTTCTTGAACTGATGGAAATAGTAGAAACTTTGTGAGATTCTGGTTGAAAACTTTGAAATACAAGTTTACAGAAGCTGAGCTGGTGATGAGGTTAGCAGCTTAGTGTCAGTGGTTCTGGTTTAGCTCCAGGTATAATCCCTGCTCTTCAATTGTGAGTTCAGTAACAACAAAAGGAAAACCAAAAAAGAAAATATGTTTTGCTGGGTTGATCGTGAAATGAAAGATTTTACGATGTCAGTGCCTCATCAGTAGGTAACAAGATATTTAAGCCCTGTGTTTGTTTGCTTGTTTCTTTTGTTACATAAATTGATAATTGGTTGATTAAGTTTTATTCACAATGCTTCAGTGTAAAGGATTTTGCATCATGAGAGGATCTTTCCATGATAGTTTGACCTTTTGGGGTTAAATTCAGTTCTTTTGTTTCTGATGTAGATCTGATTGTTACTGCCACACTAATGCCATGTATGTCTAGCGTTAAGATTCTGAGTAACTATTACAACAAGGATTACAATTCATTTTGCACTTACATCTTCATAGCATTTATTCAACTGGTTAATCAAAACTCAGTTTACATAGAGAATAGCGTGACTGTGGTCTTAAGCTTATGGGCAACCTTCCTTGCAGCTGAATGAGCGAGAGATAGCAACAATCCTGTACTACACACTGAAAGGCTTAGAGTACCTCCACTCCCGGCGCAAAATCCACAGAGACATCAAAGCTGGCAACATCCTCCTCAACAACGAAGGCCACGCCAAGCTGGCAGATTTTGGTGTTGCCGGACAGTTGACGGTAAGCTGCTATGACTTGTGCAGTGTTTGTAATGGATTACAAAGGTGACAAGCACTTTTGAGTGGATGCAGTAAATGATTTGCTACCTAAACATGTTTGCATTTAGAATTTCGATTCAGTGGGTTTAGCATGTTAACTACTTAGGGTTTTGTTTGCTTTTTATCATGTCATTTATACCAAATTACCAGTTAATTTCCCACCAAATTACCGGTTATTTTCTAGAGTGCCACAGGACTTATTTATGAAACCAGGTACTGTTTTATAAACCAGTACAGAAATATCTATGGGTACGAAATGCACTTGAAATTGAAAATAAAAGAAGAAATATTAGTGGATGTTTGTGTCTGTATGTTTGTTGTTGATGTTTATCCTGAACATTGTGGTCACTCTGCAATATGAAGATCTGAACATCATCTATGACAGTACTGCTTAAAGTTGAATCAGTTCTAAACTCGTCCATATCATCTGCACTGATGTCTGAGTTGTCAGTGTAAATTTAAAAGTGCCTGGGCCACCATGTCATTCACAATGGACCATCCATTATCACTGTCAGTTACTGATTTTGCCTGTTGCACATGATTTAGTGTTGAAATAATATTATTTGAAACTTATGTGCTCATTTGAAGCACCATGCAAATGGTGGTGCCAACTAAACTGCCTGTTCAAACAGGCATATCTGAACGCTCAGTCCTTCCAAAATAACCCAACTGAAACAAAATGCAGTGGCCCTTATCAGTCGAGTATAGGCAGATTGAAAGTGAAAAGGAAACGGTGGACTGGCTGATTAATAGTCAAAGAGTAATGTAGGCTTATGTCAGAGACAGTGAACATATATCTTATGTTTTTTTTGCTTATTGCCAGCCAGACCTGTGTTAAAAGGTGAGTTTTGAAGCTGTCCTGTTTTCAGTAATGTGTGATTTAGTTTATGATTGGTTGTATGTGGGTATGCTATACATTTGAAAAAAAAAAGATCATTCTTTCTTTCTCTGGGCATGTGCCATTATCAGTGCACCTTTGTTGGTTACATTCATGTCAAGGTGTGATGGTGTTTAATCATGGCTTTGTGTTGGGTGGCAGGACACAATGGCAAAGCGGAACACTGTGATAGGCACACCCTACTGGATGGCCCCTGAAGTGATACAGGAGATCGGTTATGACTGTGTGGCTGATATATGGAGCTTAGGTCAGTGGGTCAGGATGTCAGTGGCTGTATATGGAGTGGTCAGTGGGTCAGGGATGTCTGTGTATGTGTGTGTCTGCCTGTCATCAATGTGTGCATGAATGTGTATCCATATATGGAAACAGGATCAACATATTTCAGTTTTTGTAGAATGAAGATTAGTTAAAGATGAATAGTATGAACCCCTTTATAGCCTTTCCCTGAGCCTGACTTGGGGATAAGCACGGCAGTCTGTGTGCCTTACCCTGACCGATACTCAGGGGCATCACCATGGACTTTCTTGTTCAAACAGTGTAAGGGACACAAGTGCATTTTAATGTCTAAAACAATGCTTGTTCACATCCAGTGTAGAGTGTGAGTGTGTGTGTGTGTGTGTGCGTGCGTGTGTGTGTGTGTGTGTGTGTGCGTGCATGCGCAATAAAAGTGGATAAAAACTGAGCTTTAGTGAATATTTTACTTCAAGATGGTGGTGAGAAGAGCATGACATATCGTGAGAAGAGCATGACGTATGAACCTCACTTATTGCAATACATGTTTGTATTTCAATGCCCAGATAATGTTTATGCAGTGTAGTACTCTCAAACTGTGTCAGCTTTTTGTTCGCAAATATCACAGTTGTGTAATTTCTTATAAATGTTATGCATCACAATTTTTGTGTGCGTGTGCCAGATTGACTTATAATATGTAGTATAAACCAGAGAACACTTCTCTGTTGCATTTTATGATGATAATAGTCAGAGGCGCTGCTGGATATCATGATCTCTGGGGACTAAGTAGAGAGCCTGTCACTCTTCCTTGGCATTCAACATGCACATAGGCTCAGTACTGAAGTGTTGTTATCAGCTTGTTGAAGTGTTCTTATCTATCTATTTATCTGTCTGTCTGTCTGCTGATTGGTCAGTCAGTCGGTCTGTCTGTCTCTGTGTATTGTGTCTATCTACCTGTCTATCTGTCTGTCTGTTTGTCTGTCTGTCTATCTGTCCATCTGTCAGTCTATCTGTCTAATTATCTATCTGTCTGCAGTGATGTATTTGAAGGATCTGTTAATAATCAAAAGGCTACTAGTGTGTGTGTGTGTGTGTGTGTGTGTGTGTGTGTGTGTGTGTGTGTACACAGGTATGTATGTTGTATGTGTATCTATATCTATCTACATACCTTTCTATATTTATCTGTCTACCTATATCTGTCTGCATGTGGATCTACCTATATGTATACATACACATACATACATACATATGACATGTATTTGAAGGACCTAATGATGGTCTAATGGGTACCATAGGAAATGAGCCATGGCACAGGTGCAATGCCTGTTTTGGTGGGTTGCCTGACGACAGTCTGATGCTAATAATGCTACCTGTGCACTACCACAGGAAATGAGCCATGGCACAGGCACAGTGCCTGTTGTGGTGGGTTGCCTGACGACAGTCTGATGCTAATAATGCTACCTGTGCACCACCACAGGAAATGAGCCATGGCACAGGCACAGTGCCTGTTGTGGGTTGGTTGACTGACAGTCTGACTAATAATGTCCTGATGCCACAGGAAATGAGCCATGCTACCTGTGCACCACCACAGGAAACAGTGATGCCAATAATGCTACCTGGCACCACAGGCCATGCAGTGCAGTGCCTGTTGTGGTGGTTTGCCTGACGACAGTCTGATGCTAATAATGCTACCTGTGCACCACCACAGGAAATGAGCCATGGCACAGGTGCAGTGCCTGTTGTGGTGGGTTGCCTGACGACAGTCTGATGCTAATAATGCTACCTGTGCACCACCACAGGAAATGAACCATGGCACAGGTGCAGTGCCTGTTGTGGCGGGTTGCCTGATGACAAGTCTGATGCTAGTAATGCTATCTGTGCACTGGCTGTGCTGAAGCTGCAACAGGACAAGCCTGAGGTGGCTGGCTGCGTATCAGGAAGCAGGAATGAGCAGTATGAGAGTGATGCACCCCAGATGCCATAGAACATGCACGCGCACACATGCATGTGCGCACGCATGCACAAAGGACAGTGTGTCGGTGTACGGTGAACTTGGTATGAGTCAGTTCATTAGGTTGGCATTTCCTCACCATTTTGAATCTGGCAAAAACTACTTTTCATGAGAGTCATGCAGGAAATCCTGTGTTCTCTCTCTCTCTCTCTCCCTCCCTCTCTCTTCTTTTTCTCTGTTTTTTCTCCTGTCCATTTATCACATAGCTGACCTTTTTAAACTTCAGCTTTGTAGTAAGGGAAGGGAGACCACTGTTCTTTTTGAAGGAAGGTAAGTTGGAAAACTGGGATTAATTTTGTGCCCTTATACTTGCTTCACTTATTCAAGTAATGCAACATTATTGAAATAAAATTATAATGTGTAAACCAAAAGTTGAATCAGTTTCATGAAATTCATCATGTTTATATCCCCGCTGACCTTGAGAAGCCACATCAGGGCTGTCGCATAGTCGAAGTCAGTTCTATATTTTTTTTGTTGCCAAAGAAAATTTATATTGATAAAATGTTTTGTTTGAAAACGCCCTAAAACTAGATCAGCTTTCTACAAAGTCTCAAATGAAATGAAAAATGTTTCTTTTAGAAATTAAGAAAAGTTCATGTCTGGTGGAACGTCCATGAAGAGGGTCTCCATTGGAGTGTACTGTTCTGTGATGAATGTCTTGTTAGTTCCAGTACTCTGCTTGTGTTTCATAGTACTCTGTTTGTGTTTCATAGTGAGTGAGTCATCACATGGTATCCATCATGGAGCCTCTTCACCTCAGAAGTTGGTTATCAAAATTATTTGTCAGCTACAAGTTGTTTTGTATGGAAGGAGCTTCCTTGTTTACCTGAACCTTCTTATGGTTTGTTTTGATTCTGAACCAAATTATTTGTTGGTGCCCGAGGTTTTTTTGTTTGTTTTATTTCTGTTCAGCAACATGAAGGTGTAGGTTTGGCTGTTTAAAAAGAAAGTTCTCTCTCCCCAGTGCTGTGAGATAGGGAGTGATTACCTCTTTAAATGCATGTTTTGTAAAATATAAAGGAAAAGTAAATGGGAAAAAATCTGCTTCGTATTAATGTTGACAGTGACCTTGTAAGAGTGGTATTAAGGCAGTAATCATCTGAGCCGGTAGTTGATAGTAGTAAAATACCTTTTCAAAAATAGAGCACTAGTAAAATACCTTTTCCAAAATAGAGCACCAAACACCTGAGCTACCAGTCCACAAGACAGCTTTACTTTGCTGGGACTAGTCGTAGTATAAGAACAGAGGTTATGTTAGAACGAAAAATCTATACATAATTTTCATGTAGCCAGTGCATCATCTTCAGATCAAACCTAAAATTCATCTGTGTGTGTGTGTGAGTGTAAGGACAGTTTCTGATCAGACAGTTGTGTCACATTAAGGCTTCATCATACGCTTTAGGTTCTGACACTGGATCAAAGATTCCTGCTCTTCATTCTCAAAAAATACAGCTAATCAGGCAGCTGTCAGTGAATCTACCAGATCTTGGATCTGAGCCTGTTTGAAAAGTCGACAGAAATCAAGATTTTCCTCTTACTGACAATGTGGAAGATGTAAAAAGTTCAAGTCTTCCATCAAGTTTATAGATCCAGGTAAAATGTATGCCTGTCCTGGAACCCTGTTTCAGTGTTTTCTTCTATGTGTTGTTGAGGTCCCATGTGTTGTTGAGGTCCCATGATCAGTGTGTTCATCATTCTGGCTCTGACTGAGGTTTTTGTTTCCCTGGGGCTGGGTCTGACACAGGTTATGGAGTGAAGTTGTAGGGTAGTCAGTGTCAAGACCGGCTTGCAAAATTTCTAACGCAATAACTGTGAAGGGATCACAGTTCATGTGAAGTGCCTTTTCTGTTTTTTTTTTTGTTTTTTTTTTTTTAGCTACCTTTTGGTTGGCCTCCTTTAAGCAGTCTGGCTTGTGCTACATTTTATCATCTGCAAGGAACATGAACCACCATGATTTTGCAGAGTACAAAATGATGTCAAAACTGAAGAAATTGATAAAGAATATTGCTGCAGGCTTTGCTGGACTTGGCTGGACAATGTTCTGTGCAGGTGGGTCAGGTGATTGATGAGGGATGATGAGCTGTCCCCCTCTCCCGACCCTACCAATAGCTGTGGTTGTTTCTGTGCAGGGATCACTGCCCTGGAGATGGCAGAGGGCAAGCCACCCTATGGAGATATCCATCCCATGCGGGTAAGGCAGTGGATTAGATGCGGCTGATAGACGTGCATGAATGCACGTGCTCACACTCACACGCTGCCATGAACATTCATGCATTTTGACGTAAACACATTCAGAAATTCTTACATGATGAATGTCCTCAACTACATTAAACAAACAAGAAAATTACCTGACGACAGGTTAAAAATGGTACCTCTTACATTGATTTTTGTCATGGCTTGGCTTTGTAAGAAGTTTGTTTTACTGGGAGAATGGGAAACCATTTGGTTGTCATCATTTTTTTTTTATGACTGGGAGAAACGGAAACCATTTGAATTGTCATCATTTTTTGTTTTACTGGGAGAAACGGAAACCATTTGAATTGTCATCATTTTTTTTTTACTGGGGGAAACGGAAAACCATTTGAATTGTCATCATTTTTTTTTTACTGGGAGAAACGGAAACCATTTGAATTGTCATCACAGAAACGTTTTGAATTGTCATCATTTTTTTTTTTTAAACGGAGAAACGGAAAATGAAATTGTCATCATTTTTTTTTTACTGGGAGAAACGGAAACCCATTTGAATTGTCATCATTTTTTTTTTGTTTTTACTGGGAGAAACCATTTGGTTTGTTGTCCATTAAAATGACTTGTCATCAAAACATATGTTTTGGTATATCAGTGTTAAAAGTTTGTTAAACGGCTGGGAACCCAATAGAAACCATTGTGGGGGAGAATTTGTCATCATCAGAAGTCGGGGAGAATGGGTACCCATTAAATGACTTGTCATCAGAAGTTGGGGAAATGAGAATGGAACCCCCATTAAAATGACTTGTCATCAGAAGTTGGGGAGAATGGGAATCCATTAAAAATGACTTGTCATCAGAATTGTCATCATCAAAGTGGGGGAGAATGGGAAATGGGACCCCATTAAAATGACTTGTCATCAGAAGTGTGGGGGAATGGGACCCATTAAAATGACTTGTCATCAGAAGTGTGGGAGAAATGGGACCCCATTAAAATGACTTGTCATCAGAAGTGTGGGAGAATGGGACCCCATTAAAATGACTTGTCATCAGAAGTGTGGGGAGAATGGGACCCATTAAAATGACTTGTCATCAGAAGTCTGGGAGAATGGGACCCCATTAAAATGACTTGTCATCAGAAGTGTGGGAGAATGGGACCCCATTAAAATGACTTGTCATCAGAAGTCTGGGGGAAATGGGACCCCATTAAAATGGGGATTTGTGAATCAGAAGTCGGGGAGAATGGGACCCCATCAAAATGAAGTCTGGGAGAATGGGACCCCATTAAAATGACTTGTCATCAGAAGTGTGGGGGAATGGGACCCCATTAAAATGACTTGTCATCAGAAGTCTGGGGGGATGGGACCCCATTTGAGTGGCTGTCATTAACGTTTTGTTTAGAAGAATGGAAACCCATGATGGTGACTTACTAAAAGCTTGGGAGACCTTTCGAAAGGCTTGTCATCATAAATTTGACAGGAAGTGTGGGAAGTTATCTGAGTAGCTTAACATCATAGGAAATCTTTTTTTTTTGGGGGGGGGGGGGGGGGAATAGGAATACTTTGAAATTGAATAGAATAGGAATACTTTGGCTTTAAAGTGAATGGGAACTTGTGAATGGTTTGTTTGGTTTACAGGGAGAATGGGAACTCCGTTTGAATGGCTAGTTTTAGTTTTTATTGGAGAATGGGAACATGAAAAAAAAGGGCTACTTGGTTTAATTGGAGAGTGGGAACATGTGATAGTCATAGAATGGGGGTATATGAAGGGCTACTCATTGTAAGAAATGTTTCATTTATATTTTATATTCTCTTGAATAGAACCTTGTTGCAAAAAGTTTATTCTTACAGGGAGAATGTGAGTGCGTATCATTAACTTGTCACCTAATCGCTTATGGGGAAAAAAATCTGTTACTATTTCCATTGAAGGCCATCTTCATGATCCCGACCAAGCCTCCACCATCCTTCAGACAGCCAGACAAATGGTCAGCGGAGTTTTATCGACTTTGTGTCCAAGTGTCTGGTGAAGAACCCCGAAAACAGAGCCACTGCTGTGGAATTGTTAGAGGTGAGGCCTGGTCAGTACTTTATTTTGTGTCCAAGTGTCTGGTGAAGAACCCCGAAAACAGAGCCACTGCTATGAATTGTTAGAGGTAAGGCCTGGTCTGAGCCACTGCCACTGCTGTGGAATTGTTAGAGGTGAGGCTTGGTCAGTACTTTACTTTGTGTCCAAGTGTCTGGTGAAGAACCCTGAAAACAGAGCCACTGCTGTGGAATTGTTAGAGGTAAGGCCTGGTCAGTACTTTATTTGTGTCCAAGTTCTGGTGAAGAACCCTGAAAACAGAACCACTGCTGTGGAATTGTTAGAGGTGAGGCTTGGTCAGTACTTTCAGCAAGAGAAGGTAAGGAGGGCTACAGTTTTTGTTGTTGTTGTTGCTGTTTGGGGTTTTGTTTAAAAGAATGGCTTTGAAATGCAGAGAATGATCATTCTGATGAAAAAATTATCAAAAATGTTTGTAAATTCTTGCAAGCTAGGAGTAATGCTGTTTGTATAAGAATATGTAGATGAACATTTTCCTACCTACTGATGCCACAAGTCAGGAAGTGTCTTCTTTTATGATGAGTAGTCTGTTTGAAAATGAATCCTCTCAGTTCAAAGCTCAGTTTTGTTTCAGTTTGTTGCTGATCTTTTGCTTCATCATTTGTGGTTTTGCAAAGATTCCGATGATGGAATGGATATTGCTTAGAGATGGAGCGGCAGACGTGACAGGTTTTCCTTGCAACAGTTTTGTCGTTATTTTTCTTGCCGAATGGTGAAAGTGTCGGTTGCGTTTTCTTTTGGTTTTACATGTCTGAAAATGACCAGAAGATGTGGGAAGTTCATGTACTTTTATTTTATACCCATGGTTGGCGATGTCATTATTTGTTGTTTGATTTTGGAACCCTGTCTGGAGTTTGAGGTTAAACATTTGCAGGGGTCTTGTCATGTTCTGCTTTTGATTTTTTTTTTTTGGTTGATATTTTTATGTGAAAGTAGAAATGGTGGAAGAAGAGCAGCAGATATGATGTAAGAAGCATGGTCTTGTTCTGTTGGTGGTTTGCAGCACGATTTCATCAAGAAAGCAGAGTCCTGTGAAATCTTACAAGAAATGATCAGAGAAGCTAAAGAGATCCAAGAGATGCAGAACCAAGTCATGTTCAATGGAGATGAGGTGGTAAGATTTTGAAAACTTTTACTTATTCATTTAAAAAAAAAAAAAGTAGATACTGTTCAGTTTTATGAAGAACGATTTTGCAGATTCACATGCGACCCTGCCTCAGTTTTGTAAACTGATTCTTATTATCTGTTAAGATTTCATTAAAAAGAAAATAGCCAGGTTTTATACACTGTATGTAAATATACTATCTCAGATTGCTTGCACAAGTAAATCAGTAATTTGGTGTGTGACTTTGGAAACAAACATCATACAGGGGTTTAGCAGTATAGGTTGTCCTCACAAAGCGGACATGTTGGGCAGGCTAGCGCTTTGCTGAAGCCTCAGTATTTGACAGGTTATAGTTTGAATGACTGGCATTCTGTGTTGCCTTGTGCTTGTTGCTGTTGCATTATCATTGAAACAGTAGGGCCACATAGATGATGAGGTGAGTCTAACACTGGTGACATGAGTCACAAAGAATGAGGAATTGATAGTCGTAAGTCATCTTCTTTGTTTGTTTGTTTGTTTGTTTATTCTGTTTTATGACTCGAAAGGTCCATTGTGGATGAAATTTTTACATATGCCCCTGGTTTTAAACTCATTTAAAAGTTCCCACATTCTGTCTTTGGGGGGAGGGAGGGGGGGTTGGGGGGGATGACATTCAAGCACATCACCAGTGTGTACTAAGGTTTTGTGTGTGTGTGATATCCATCTCATCAGTTGCTGGAACTGAAGATGTTAGGAAATGTGGAATAAAATCATTTGCAATATAAGCATTGCACAACCAGACACATTAACAGGACCTGTGTTTAAAAAACCCCATCCAGAGGACTCTCGGAGGGGACTCTCAGAGATTGACAGTGAAGACCTGTACACACATAGGTATATGCATGCATTAAAAGAGTTCTGAATGAAATTCTGTTGTCATATTTCAGGCAGAAGATGACGATAAAGATGGAACAATGGTGAAAAAAGACGGATGAGCCTGATGGTACTATGAAAGCACAGAGTGAAGGTAAGAAAAAAATGTGACATTATTGATCATTCTGATTGATTGCTCCACGACAGTAAGTCATATAGAGTCATGATGCATGCATGAGCATTGAAGGACATCGACAGACCTCTGTCATCAGTCATGCATAACAGGTATTGTAGCCAGTCCAACCCTTGATATTTTCTAGTCACTGGTTGCTAATGCTTGAACTTGCTCAGAGTTATCAGTTATCTCCCCTATCGTCACCATGTGCTGCCCATGCGTAAGATCAGAAGCAGAGAACTGTAATTTCACCAAAAAAAATTGTTTGATTTTAGATGATGAGAATTTTCAACTTCAGAAACATTCGGGTTGTTGGTGAAGAAGATGTACAGAAATCACACATGAAATTGTTATCAGTACGAGCATTGCACCACTGGTGGTGTTACAAATAAATTAGAACATGCACCACAAAAGTTTAGATTGGTTTGTTGCCGTCAGTCTGCCTTCAAAAGTGCTATTTAGCCTATTTATCATGTACCTATGAATGAGCATCTCACTTGCTAACACAGAAACATTGGAACCAGAAGGATGCCTGTTCAGACCATTCAGACAAGGATAGTTGGCCAGTTTGAATCAGAAGCTCTTGACTTGGATAAAGATAACATGAATTGAACTGAATCACTGTCTGTTTGTAAGGGTCACAGTCAGTGTAAAGAAATAGTCATTCTTTTTTTTTTATAAACAAAATATTAGTTGCATGTTCAAACATTCTCATTTTTCAAGTTTTTTTTCCCCTTGAGATGGATGAAAAGAGCTTCACAAAGAACACACAACCTGCTGGGCTAAGGACAACTTTGTCATTTGCTTGTTGAGTATGGGCGTCTGTGGTGGTTGGTTGTAATTGATAGTTGGAAGGACAGTGATAGAATTGTTAGGTCATAGCACTGAGGTGTTATCACAGTGATAGTATAGTATGTTAGGTCATAGCTCTGAGGTGTCATCACTGTGATAGTATTGTTAGGTCAAAGCTCTGAGGTGTCATCACAGTGGTAGTATTGTTAGGTCAAAGCTCTGAGGTGTCATCACAGTGGTAGTATTGTTAGGTCATAGCTCTGAGGTGTCATCACAGTTAGGTCATAGCGCTAGGTGTCATCACTGTAGACAGTAGGTTAGGTCATAGCACTGAGGTGTCATCACAGTGGTAGTATTGTTAGGTCATAGCACTGAGGTGCCATCACAGTGGTAGTATTGTTAGGTCATAGCACTGAGGTGTCGTCACAGTGGTAGTATTGTTAGGTCATAGCTCTGAGGTGTCATCACAGTGATAGTATTGTTAGGTCAAGGCTCTGAGGTGTCATCACAGCGGTAGTATTGTTAGGTCATAGTACTGAGGTGTCATCACAGCGGTAGTATTGTTAGGTCATAGCACTGAGGTGTCATCACAGTGATAGTATTGTTAGGTATAGCACTGAGGTGTCATCACAGAGAATCAGATTTTCCCAAATTCCTGATCAGGAACGCTCCATTCAGAATGCTCATGTGAGTGGGCTGATATGTTCAGAAATAGTATGTGAATCCCTTCATTGTCGTGCAGAGAAACAAAAACTGCGCTGTGTGCATGGTGTGAATTTGTTTCCATAGGGATACCTGAATTCTTGATGATCTTTGCATTTCTTTCGCTTGCAGATTTTAGAAGTATGGCGAGTAAGTAGTGAGAGTATGCTTGCTGTCCAGTGTGTCACCGGCAGTTCATTCTTTGTCTGTATGCACAGAAGGTATTTTATATATATATATATATATATATATATATATATATATATATATGTATATATGTGTGTGTGTGTGTGTGTGTGTATAAATGTGTATATATATATATGTATGTATGTATATGCCACTATTTTGTTTATTGATTTTTTGCTTTCTTTGAAAAACAAAAGATGGTAAATTTATGAAAATACCTGACGCCCTCCACCTAGAATTTTTTTTTTTTTTTTTAATCAAAGTATAGATTATAGATTAGTGAATGTGTTATGAATTGAAAACATATGATTTCTTAATTGTAACTTCTTGTTTGCGGGGCAGGCCTTTTCTTTTTCTTATGTGGCAACAGCCCTGAAGTGGCAGTGTGTGGTCGGTTGGTCTGAAATATTAATCTAACAGGTAGTAAATCATTGTGGAACAGAACACTCATAGCAATGCTTGTGCTGTTCCAGGTACTCTGGTACCGGAAACAGACGGCACATTAGTGGTGAACAGTGCGGCAAGCACCTTGCAGTCTGAGCTGGGTACCATGGTCATCAACCAGGACTCCGAAGAGGAGGAGGAGGATGATGGTACAATGAAACGTGAGTAGATGGTGCTCTGGTGGTTCTGATAGTTGAATCTTTTCTGAGTCTTCACCAAAGACTTGCAGCCCTGCCAGATTTGCTGATTTTTCCCGTTTATGTGGTGTGTTACCAATGCTGAGAGTGATTGTTGAAATATTTCAAAAGTTTGGGGCAAGATTTTGAAAACTTGCTGATTGTCTTTGTTTTTGAACCTGTCATGTATCCTCCTGTTCTCTTGATTGATTTTAGAAATTTTCACTTTTTTAAAAGTCATCTTTTTCCAGAGATGGCTGGGGTTAATAATATTACGAGGGTTGCCTGCCAGAACCCAGTATGTCCCTTATACATATGTATGTGAGATACTGGATTCTGGCAGTCAACCCAGAAATAAAATAAATATAGAGATAATTTTTGTGTGTGTGTGGTGTGTGTGTGTGTGTGTGTGTGTGTGTACATATATGTATGTATGTGGGGTTATATATCTTCTATTGTGTACTGTGACCTGTTGTAAAGAGACAGGAAATGAATCATGGTTAAAAAGGATTCATTCACTCCTTGTTAGTTCTTGCAGTTTGAAACCAATTATCTTAAATTTTTTTTGCAATTTTTTGCCTGATGCACTTTCAAGGATGTTTTAACTGGTTTTTTTTTGGGGGGGTGGGGTGGGGGTGGGGGGTGGGGGTGCAGAAATAGGAGGAAACTATGGATGACACTATGTGCATAATGTTTAGATTTTCTGGGGGTAAATGGTTATAAATGACGGGAATATACTGAAAGCTTACCTGACTGATTCTTTATAGTTTGTTTTTTCCTGTACTGAAAGCTAACCTGCCTGATTCTTTATAGTTTTTTTTTTCCTACACTGAAAGTTAAACTGCCTGATTCTTTATAGTTTGTTTTTTTCCTATACTGACCTATACTGAGAGCTGGCCTGCCTGATTCTTTATAGTTTGTTTTTTTCCTACACTGAAAGCTAACCTGCATGATTCTTTATAGTTTTTTTTTTCCTACACTGAAAGCTAACCTGCGTGATTCTTTATAGTTTGTTTTTTTCCTACACTGAAAGCTGACCTGCCTGATTCTTTATAGTTTGTTTTTTTCCTACACTGAAAGCTAACCTGCGTGATTCTTTATAGTTTTTTTTTTCCTATACTGAAACTGATTCTTTAAAGTTTGTTTTTGAATACTGACAGCTGACTTGCCTGATTCTTTTAGTTTTTTTTTTCCTATACTGAAAGCTAAGCTGCCTAATTCTTTATAGCCTATACTGAAACTGATTCTTTATAGTCTGTTTTTTTCCTATACTGAAACTGATTCTTTATAGTTTGTTTTTTTCCTATACTGAAAGCTGACTTGCCTGATTCTTTATAGTTTGTTTTTTCCTACACTGAAAGCTGACTTGCCTGATTCTTTATAGTTTGTTTTTTCCTACACTGAAAGTTAAACTGCCTGATTCTTTATAGTTTGTTTTTTCCTATACTGAAAGCTGACTTGCCTGATTCTTTATAGTTTGTTTTTTCCTACACTGAAAGCTGACTTGCCTGATTCTTTATAGTTTGTTTTTTTTCCTACACTGAAAGCTGACTTGCCTGATTCTCTGCCCTCAGGTCACAGCACAGCTACAGGTGGCAAGGAGAAGTATCGGCCGGCCTACCTGGACCACTTTGAGAAGAAGGAGCAGGAGGAGAAGGCGCGCATCTCCAATAAGGCTCAGCCTGTGTCCGCTGCCAACCCCTCCAACCAGCAGCCCCCGCCCCAGCAGCTGCACCAACAGCAACATCAACAGCCTCCGCCCAAACAGGTCACCCCTCCTCATCACTCCCAGCGCTCTTTTCTCGACGGAGATTTTGAATTTGTGAGTGTTTTTTTTTCTTCTAAGTTTGCCTTTGTCTTGTTGTCTTCCTGTCTCTCTTTTTAGCTTCTTTCTTTGATCCTTCATTTTTTTTTCTTTTTTTGTGAATGTGGATTTTTTATTACCAGTGTTTGTATAAAATTTGTTTTGTCTTCCTTGTATGTGTTGTGATTTTTTATTTTAATATGACTTTCTCCTTCGACAGTTACGGACTTTGGCGTACGAGGAGTTAGAACAGAGGTTGGCAGACCTTGACCCAGAAATGGAGCGAGAGATTGAAGAGCTGCGGGCGCGCTACCAGGCCAAGCGACAGCCCATTCAGGATGCCATCGACGCCAAAAGGAAAAGACAGCAAAACTTCTAGAAAAAAAAAATGTGTTGCCAGACAGAATGTGATAGGGCCAGGCTGCTGCCGTGGTCAGAGGAAAGTGAAGGGAAAATGTACAGGGAGAAAACAAAGTCAGTTTCAGTTTTCACGTGTGTTGAACGTTACGTCTCCAGTGTTGGATAACTGTCCTCAGTCTGTGGCTGTAGGGTCAGAGGTCAGAGGTGGTTTGTGTCAGAAAACCGTTCTTTCTTATAGAAGCCATACAGAAGTCCTCCAGTTCAATATAACCGAAGTTAAAACTAGTCAGTCATACGTCCACATCATCACGCACAGGTCTCTGATTATACATGGGTTAAAATCTGTATTTCTTTTTTTCACTTTTACGTGGGTTTAAGTCCGTTCATTTCTCTTTCGTCCAGAGTGCAAGACAAGAGATTTGTTTGTTCAGAGGTCTTCCAATATGTTGCACATTTCCTGGTGATCATGAAGAATATATGACCCATATTCTAAGAAACCTGTTTCAAGTATTTCTTTGGTCACAAAATATGTTGTGCTTTCTAAGCTGTAAGTAATTACCTGTAGATTCTAGTATGATGGTTACTTTTTTCTTTGGTTTTATGGACTGTATCTATTCCATACAGTATACAGTATAAAATAGAAATCCGTGAACATTTTAGATTTGCATGTGAGCTGTTCAAGTCTGTGAGAAAAAAAGGATGCCATCATTTGATATATTCTGGTAAAATGCTTTGCAGCATGAAAAATGGTCTTTCAGTGCTCCAATTTAAGATTTTGATCTGCTTAAACCTGCTCAGAAAAACAAAACAAAAAGCAAAACAGAACCCAGTTCAGCATGTTTGTTAAGTTTTCATATTTCAGTTGAGGTACTTATATTTATGTATTAATTATTTCTGTCATTTGTATCAAATTTGTATGAAATCAAAACGATCTGCACCATATTATGTTAAAACACATTGATGCAGTCAGAATGTTTGTTCAAACATTGTGATCATACTGCTGAAAAGTTAGCTGACTGCTAAACCCAGTGACTGAAAGTTTGGATGTTGGCAGATCTGCAGATGATTTCAGTGTGGATGGCTATGATTAATATCTCGCGTTCGAAGTGGGTGGAGCATGGTTTCTTGACAGCTGATACAGGTAAGTTGAGATGTTGCCAAGCTGTTCTGATGCATTTTAAAGAAATCCTGCTTCAGGTTGTTTTTTCTTCACTGAAAAGGACTCTCTTACACAGGTAATTATTTAGGATGGGGGTTGACAAGAAAACAGATTAACGTCAGTCAGACGTTTGTCGATTTGAGATGTTACTTAGATTGTCTCAGAATATGTCCCATTCTTCCTTTCTTCTTTGTATTCACACTGATTTGTTGTGGATAATAATTTATTTCTCAACTTTTCTTTATTTGGTGGTTCTGCAGTATGTGACCTATGGTAGGGAGCTCTTCATAAGTTGACAACTTTGTCATAATAAGAGGATGGCATTCAGTCATCAGGATAGACTGGTAGTCCAAACGAGCACATGAACATTTTTGTCCCTTTCATTATATTGTCTCAATTTTGCACTGAACTATTCCCTATCCCCACCTTTCCCACATATTATATTGCTTTTTTTATTGAAGACTGTCCTACCCTCCCTCCCCCTCCCCCCCCCCCCCCCCACTTGCCTTCCTCATCCTCCGGCCCTCCCCCCCCCCCCCCCTTAATAAAATTAAAAAAAAAAGAAAACCCCAGTTTTATAATTGTAGATTACGAGCTAGCTATCTCCTAAAGCTGAACAACCCCTGATTTTGAACTGATCATGTGTTAGCCTGAAGTATAACTTTCTATAGGTAAAAAAAAAATCATGGCGAATTTCACACCAGATTTCACAATGCAGTGAATGTATTGCGTCCAGTATGTGCATATCATATTTTGAAATTTGGTAGAGATTTTAAAAATGTCTCCCATTTCTGTGTTGTCGGTTATTTCTTCCAGTTTTACCTTGTTTTATTTGTTTTGTTTTGTTCATTTTGAATTAGAGCAGATGATTACTGTGGTTTGAAACCAGAGGCGCCTGCAGAAAGCCACTTTTGATTGATGGACTTTGCATGAAGAGCCTGACATCTGTGGAGTTGTCACTGAAATACTGAAACATTGAAGGACAATCTAACCTCATGGATCATTGTCATAGCAAGTGCTACCCTGCTTGTTTGAGCGCAGAAGGTAGTTGCACAATATGCAAAGTTACTACTGTCTACCATCCATCCTGCTCTAGAGGGTAGATGTGTGTCTTGTCATTACTACCAGTGTGCATTTTGAGCAGCATGAGATGTTCCATTGTTCATTGCTTTCTGTTTCGAAGTACCCTGTGTACTGCTTTCGTCGTCTCCGCAGTTAAAGCGGTTGATCATGCAGTTTGGAACACTTAGCCTGCACTGCCATTATACTGGGCTTGTACCGATTGCAGTGGTAGATTGGTTTGTTTTACCAAGTTCAGTTTGAGAAACTGTGTATACCACTGGGTGTGTTTGTATGAAAGTGCATGTGATGTGTGTGTGTGTGTGTGTGTGTGTGTGTGTGTGTGTGTGTGCTTATGTTTGCTACATGTATACATATACGTATGAATGATTTAAAATGAATTTGGAAGTTCAAGTGTTGTTTTAAAAGTGAAAGTGGTATGGTTTGCTCAGCAAGAGTAGGAGTTCCAGATCTTGAATTTTGCAGTTTTGTATGTTGTTGAATGAGTTTCAGACTCTGATATTATGTCAATGAAAAATACATATATATTCCAGATTTTTTTGTTTCTTCACTTGTTTTCCTTTTGTCAGGTACTCTGATCTTCACAAGCAGTGCTCATATTGTCATTACAGAGAAGAAAGTCCATCCCCAATTCTTTAATAAAATCTCCTTTTGGCTGTGTGAATTACCTTTGTGCAATGGGGCCTTGTCTTCTTTTTAATGTCCCTTGGATTGTTAAAACGCAAACATTTCAGTTAAGCCAGCCAGGGATTGTGAAAACTATGGGAGAGGGTATATGGAGCATATTGATTGTCAGCTGAAGGTTTTCCAGTCAAGAGACTTTGGGAATTGATTGATCATGGACATCATCAGGACACCAGAGATCAGATTATCATGATGCCACGAGCAGTCACCAGAGACCAATTAATCAGGGATGTCACAAAAAGTCACTTGAACATTAGACACTAGGATAGCTATTGTACAGTTTTCATTTGCAGAGACTGTATTGTGAATGTCCTTGTATTTCTATGAGGTAATTAATATTTGACAGCAGCATCTTACAAGCCTTAACATGGTCCCAAGACAATCAAAAGTGTGTTTGACTCAGTTTATTTTTATGTTTTGCAAGACCCAAGATGTTAAAATCTACTAGTTTCCCTGGACAATTGGACATAATATCATTCTCCAGTTATCTGGGAATTTTTCTGTTCTCTGTGTGCATATACATACTCATGCATGCACACATGTTCGCACACCCTTGCTTCTACTTGCATGTACACAAAAATACGCCTACATTTAAAAAAAAAAAAAATATCCGAGACTGAATCCCACTGTTGAGTGTTTTCTTGTTGACATTAACTTATTACCATGAACTTAAGTGTGGGAGGTTACAGGTGCGTGATAAATTGTTGCAAAAGTTGATGGGAATGTGTCACAGGTAATAGCAATTCTTGGAGAGGGTGTGGAATTACTGTACATACCTGTAGTTCCGTGTGCTGTTTGTATTTTTCCTGTAATGTTATCACATCTCAGAGTAATGATTATTACCATATAATTATTTCATTGTCAGAAAATGTTGTACAGAAAAAAATGCAAATGATAATAAAATGTACATAGAGAACAGTGTGTGTGTGTATGTGTGCGTGTGTGTGCTGTTTAACTAGATGATTTTCAAATAGTTGTGTGTGTGTGTGTGCTGTTTAACTAGATGATTTTCAAATAGTTGTGTGTATACACCTTTCACAGCCAATTAGTGAATTACATTGTTATGAAGAACTCTCAGATCATTAACCTTTTTCCTGGGCTTCTTGCATAGTCTGTTGGAGATGATTGTACTATTTGCAGTTACTTTCCATGCACCCTTCTTCTTTGAACCAAATTTACTCTGGTAGTTGAAGCAGACTTACTGTGTTCAGCTGGACTGTGAGCATATCACTTCATTGCATCTACATTCAGAAGGTACAGTCACTGGGAGAAATAAACATAGTTACCCTGAGTCCATCGTGAGCAAGAATGGCGGCTCAACAAGGTCAAACTGCAATTGGTGCTGATCGTTGGAGCCATTGGCCTGTTACACACCCTTAGCTTGCCATGCTCGATGCTTTTGGCCTGTATTCTGCCATGATTATGACAGTTTTTAATTCCAGCTCGTGTTAACACCTTTTGACCTCCTCTGCTTTTCTAAATGGATCCTCATCATTGGCTGAAAGATTTCTCCCTATGTTTATTTATTAGCTAACTGATTTCAATTTTTATGCAGCTTATTTCCTTACTGTACTTTCTTCACGATATATTTTTCAATTTGCCAGCTGCTTTAGAGGCCGGCTGGAAGCTGTTTTAGAACCATTAGTGTTGAGAATCCCACAGGGTTGTAGGTGTTAATCTGCGTTTGATGCCAATGGACAGACGCCATGCAGTTCAACTGATGAGTCCACATTGGTGGATGAAAGATATCTGTGCACAGATGGTTTAAATGGTCCTGTTTTAAGGACGGGCTATGATGGGACCTATATGCTCAGGGTTTTTTTTCCTTTCTTTTCTTTTCCCCATTCTTCTTCCAGGTTTTTTTTTTTTTTAGCTTGTCTTTTTTTTCACCTTTTTTTAGTTCAAACCGCACATCAAAATGTATTTACATATCATAATGGACAACTGGTGTCATTTTTTGTGTTTGTTTGCTGTAGTGTATGGGAGTTGAGATCATGTGAATGTTAAGAGTTATCTGGGTTTCTGTATGTTCTCTTAGTAATGAGACGATGCATTGTGTGCGTTTTTTGACGATTAAGTTTGCAAATTTAATTTGACAAGCTACACTTACGTCTTGTCTGCTGCAACTGTAAAGCCACAGGTAAGGGAAGATAATCTGTTGAAGCTAAAATGAGTGATGTTAAGGGAAGATAATCAATTGAGAGAAAGAAGCTTGTGGAGCTGCTTTCTGTCAATCAATTATTTTTCTTACCGTGGCTACACAGCCATTGCCTCATCAAAAAGACCAGAGAAGCAGGATTGTTGGGTGCCCTTTTCATCGCAGTGTGTCTGAACATGGCGAAGCAAGCCCACGGTGTGACTTCAAGAATAACAGTGCCGGGTGACCAAAAGCCAACTGATGAACAGTTATAATTATCAAATCAACGCTGTGTTCTTCTGTTGTACCCCTCCACAAACACCCCATGCCCCAACAAATGAGCGCCACATCCATTCCCTCCACACTCTCCAACCTTCCCTACAACAACAAAAATAGATAGGCCTACAAACAAGCAGTCAAGCAGACCAAAGTTACAGTAAGACTATAAACAGCAATAATAAACCACAAGTCCAGCTAGAACGTGACTTCCCACAAACTGTGACAGTTGGTCACACCACCCACAATGAACCAGGTGTGATGGCAGCATGACAAGCTGCATGTTTCTTGGGCTTGTCACATAATCACAGTGAGGATGATGATGGCGATGTTGATTCTAGAGGTGACCGTAGTGTGATACTGTCTGCATCTATCTATTTAATGTCTGTCTGTCTGTCTATTTTGCTCTCTCATATCTATCTATCCACACACACACACACACACACACACACATAATTTAATGTGCAGAAATGATGTAATAATTTACCTTGGGAAGAAAAAATTTCCAAGATAATTTTCTATTCCATATACTGTGCGTTTAGTTAAAAATAAGAAAGAAAAAAGCTGATGGACAAAACGTCGGAATTAAGAAAACGTTTGATGTTATTAGCCTGATTGTATTTGTGTAAAAAAAAAAAAAGTACTAAACTTCAAAACGAATGAGAGGCCCAGTTTCATTCAAAACATGCGTAATTTCAAGCATGAGTAAAACTTCGCCCGTATGCCTTCTAGCTCCTAGTATAAAGACTCTAATCCTCAAGCCTAAAAGGCACTAAGTTTAAAATGCAAGTGAGATGAAGTAACATTTTGTCACACGATGCTCCCCATGTACACACTCACAAGCACACAGAGAAAATTATGCGCTCAGCACGCAAGAACACATGTAACTCCTTTCTTTCAGTACAACAGATTAGAATATGATTTGAAATTTCTACCCCTGTAAAAAGAAAAAACAATTCTCTTTTTATTTGTGCCTCACTTCATTTGGCGCGAAGGGGTTTTAACATATATACAAATTTTTTTTTTCTTTCAATTCCACCACAATATGTTATTCAACAAGACGTCACAACAATAATTTTTCTTCTCATATACAGTCTTAACACTCTTCTCACACCAGCTGCCGTGGTGAAATGGTTTAGTGGTCGAGGGTTCGATTCCCATCAGAGCTATGTGGGATTTTTCTGCCCCGACCTGCTACTGCCCAAAGTTGAGTTTGCTATGGGCTCATTTGGGAAATCTGGGACCACACAGTCAAGTTTTATCCACTGAGACTCTCTGACAGTGTCACTGCTAGTGTCGGTATAGCTCAGGTCTGCTTGACGCTGGGATATATTACAAAAGTAAGCGTAGAGCACAGCTCTATCATGCAGTCTTGGACCAGCATTGAAATCCATAGCATCATTATCTTCCTCATTCCCATGGACCAGCATTCAAAAAAAAAAAAAAGTATCAAATTTTGTGGCCCTTAGTGCCCTGCTCTCATGGTGACCACAGTTTCGATGTCCTCTCCATGTCAATGGCCTTGGTTTGGTTCCATCGGGACCACCGGTATCGGCAAGTACTTGTGGGCTGTCGCTGGACGATGTGGCGGAGAGGGGAAAGCTTGTTCATGTCAGCTCTGTGACTAAGCAATTACTGTTGTCAGTATGGGCTTTATAGGCAGTTTCCTGTGGGATCAGAACAATTGTTGGCATTTGTCTATCTGGAGAGACGATGGTGTTGTACCTTGGATCATCTGTTTGTCTGGAGAGAGAATGGTGTTGTACCATGGATCATCTGTCTGGAGAGACGATGGTGTTGCATCATGGATCATCCGTCTATCTGGAGAGATAATGGTATTGTACCATGGATCATCTGTCTGGAAAGACAATGGTGTTGTACCATGGATCATCTGTCTGTCTGGAGAGACAATGGTGGTGTACCATGGATCATCTGTCTGGAGAGACAATGGTGGTGTACCATGGATCATCCGTCTGTCTGGAGAGACAATGGTGGTGTACCATGGATCATCTGTCTGGAGAGATAATGGTATGTACTATGGATCACCCATCTGTCTGGAGAGACACAATGGTGGTGTACCATGGATCATCCGTCTGTCTGGAGAGACAATGGTGTTGTACCATGGATCATCTGTCTGTCTGGAGAGACAATGGTGGTGTATCATGGATCAGTCAGTAATGGAGTTGATGCACCTGCTGTGGCTGAAGAGCCTGATCCTTTGCTGCAGGTGAAGTCTCAGTCATGAATGTCTGTGGGTGCCGACGCAATTCTATGCCATCTGCGGTGCCTCCATTCTTCACTGTACTGTACCTCTCCCCTCTGCTCTGATTGCTTGATGGACCACCAGTTGACCTGATCTGAAGCTGCTGGGTGGAGGCTGCCTGCCCTCAGGTCGTGCTTGCATGCATCCTTGCAGCATTGGTCTCTGGGTCTGGAGCCTGTAGCCAACTCTGCACAGCATCAGCATGTCGCCATTGTCGTCCATGTGTCTGACATGGCCAAGCCAGTGCAGGCATTTCTGTGTCAGCATGGCGAACATGTCCTTGTTCATGATGCAGTCCTGCCAAGTGATACCCAGGAGTCTCCTGAGGGAGCGGAGATGGATTACGTTCAGTCTGCATTCTTGTTGCGCGAGTACAGGGTCCATGCTTCGCTTCCATGTACAAGAGGGTTCAGCATACAGGTTTGTACACTTTCATCTTGGTGATTGAAGTTAGCATGGTGTTGTCCCAGACTCTCTTCACTAGATAGGCCATTGCTGTTGCTGTTGCCGATCTGCAGAGAGGTTGCTGGAGATGGTGGAGGCAAGGTAAGTAAAGTCGTCGACCACTTCAAGGGTATGATTGCCGATGGAGATGCGGGGAGGGCTGCTGATGTCTGGGCCCATGATGCTTATCGTCTTCAGGCTGATTGTGAGCCGTTGTAGCGCCTCCTGGTGAGGGCAGTGAGAGAGCGGCGTCATGCGCATGATGAGGACTTTCCGCACCTTCCATCTTTGCTCGAAAGCGTGCCAGGTTGAAGAGGTTTCTGTCACTCCTAGTGTGGATATGCCATCAGAAGGCGTAGCGTAGCAGCAGGGAGAAGCCGAAGAGTGTTGGAGTGTGAGCACGCACGCTCGTTTGACACTTGACTGGGGAGGGGTCCGAAGATGAAAGATCGTACTGAACAGTACCATCCACGTTGTCATGGAAGGATATAATCATCTTCAGGAGCTTGGGGGGGGGGGGGGGGGGGGGGTCCGGTGTAGTGGGGTGATAAGGCCTGACCAACTAACCAAGTTGAACGCACTGGTCAGGTCCATGGAGGCAATGGACAAGGGTCATCTCTGCTCACGGCAATTCTATTGTTTTTGATGACTTCTGGCAGAATACCGTCGCTACCTGGAGCGCTATAGGCTAGCGAGTCGATGGCTTTGCTGAGTTCCTCAATGGTGGGTGGGGCGTTGAGCTCCCCCATGGTAGGCAGGGGGGTGGTGTTCTCGATGGCTGTGTGGATGACTTGAGTTCTGCCTGGGGTACAGCTCCTGGTAGTACTCCGCGCATCTCTCCATCTGTTTGCTGCGGTCGGTGATGACATCCCCCATCTTAATGCTTTCTTAGTATGGCGCAGATGTTACCGCAGTTGGCGGAGATCTGGATGCCCTGGCACAGGTTTTGCCAGAACTCGGTGGTGCATTTACTGGCGGCCCGCTGGGTGTTGCGAGCTTTTTAGGGTGCATCCAATGTCTTTGAAGAGGGCTCTCTTCAGGCAGCAAGTTCTTCTGTACACTGGCAGTAAAAGATTTGGTTTATTGCCAGTGTACAGAAGAGCTTGGTGTGTGTGTGTGTGTGTGTGTGTGTGTGTGTGTAGATATATGTGTGTGCATGTATGTATGTGTGTGTATGTATGTGTGTGTGTGCGTGCGTGCGCTTGCGCGCATGACAACTTCATCATCTGAAAACGAGAAATGTGTATGGATGCAAAGCTTGCACTGGAAGGAAGGCAGAGGCTGAAGACAACAGTGATTTGGGCCAGAGTTCACTAGATAAGTAGAGTTTGATTACGCAAGCGAGATCTGCTTGCCGCATTGTCTCCTGACTTGTCTGATCTATCCTTTGACCTTCGTCTTCATTACACATGAGTCACAACAGGTACGTTGCTCCTGCTGTCCCATTTCAAATACACAAAAACACCTGCACATGACACGTCCTTGGCTTGGCGGAAAGAGGGGGTGAAACAGGAGAGAGAGAGAGAGAGAGAGAGGGGGGGGGGGGGGGGGGGGGGGGGAGAGGAGGAGGACAGGAAAGGAAAAAACGGCATCACACTACTGCGCAGTTGATATAACTAAAAGAAAAATACTACTACACGGAAACTCACGATTTCCGATTTTATATATATATATATATATATATATATATATATATATATATATATATATCACACACACTCACACACACACACACGCACGCAAGCACGCACGCGCTCGATTCAAGTTTCAACATCTGTGCAGCCCCTGATGAATCTAATGAAACGATTGATATGATCAGGAGCGCAACGAAATTCGCCACACGGCTTGCATTTTTTAAAGTCCAACTTTGGTAAAACATCTTTCGGTTCATTCAAGATCAGAGACAATGATAGTTCGTTTGTGAAATGTTTTAAAGTGCATGTCTACTCAAGTGCACCAGTTCCCTTAAAGTTCACCGGTACTGTCCCAGTTGCGACCTTCACATTCAAACTTCCATCCGTCCCCATAATCTATATAAGCACGATCATGCACGGACACTGACATAGTTGCTCGCTCGCAGTGGTGAAGAGAAATGGCTCATGTTGGTGTGAATCCTGATCTTGCTCGCGAAAGAGAGAGAGCGACGTTGATGTGGATCAGCTGACATATTTTTTGTATGATGGACCAGAGGGCACGAAAAGAAAACGCTACCTACGTGAGTACTGCTAGGTAGATACAAGACTCAAGCTCTGTATTTTGGAAGAAAGTGTCGAGTGTCCATGAGTTCAAAGGTTACTAGGGGTAAAAAAAAAAAAAAAAAAAAAAAAAAAAAAAAGACATCATTTCGACTTGAAAGGGAAAGATTTGGCGTAGGGGGAGAGGAGAGAGTATGGGAAGAGATGGGGGTGAGGGTGGATGTGTGGGAGGAGAAGATGGAGGGAGTCAGTAAAAGGACGAATTTTGTCCCCCTCTGGTGTAGTGCCTACTGTCATCAGAATCGGTGAGAATGTGTGAGAGAGAGAGAGAGAGAGAGAGAGAGAGAGAGAGAGAGAGAGAGAGAGAGAGAATCTTTTTTAATGAGGGAAAAGCGGAATAAGCACAAAATGGCCTTTTTTTTTTTACATCCCGGCCCTCAGTAAGAGACATATACAGAAAATACAATAACAACAACAGCAAAACTAATCCAGAATTGAAGTAAACATACATAAACATAAACGCAATAAATAGAGGAAATGGTTACACAAAAGAACAGAAGACAATCAATGCCTGGAAGAGAGAGAGAGAGAGAGAGAGAGAGAGAGAGAGAGAGAGAGAGACTCGAAGTCGAATATCATAAATGGCACGATGGTCTAATTCACAGGGTGTGTGAGGTTATTATTGCTTACGAATTACAGAGGTGAGGTTTACCATACAACAAACATACAATTAAAAATACTTTGTACTTTTAATCTACAGCTATCTGATGCTGTGTAAGAAAATCAGACAAGCTTAGGAATATACAGCTTGTCAAAAACATTTATCTATAGATGTGTGATTTCTGTTTAGAGCAATGCAAAGAAAGCTCTCCATTTCATGAGCTCTGCGGACACTCCTCCGCATCCCTGGAATAGCCAGCGATTGTATGAACCAATATATATATATATATATATATATATATATATACTGCTCAAAACAATTGAAAGGCCACTACCACTTTTTAGGGTACCTTGTTTGACTTTATTTTTTTTTCCAATAACACGGCACTGCACACCCTCCCATACTTACTGAATTGGGTCGCATGCCTGATCAGTCAACTTGAATTTGATCAGAAATCAACTCTGTCTGTGTCATGCACATCACAGCGGTGAACTGAAATGTGCACATACTGCACGAAAAAAAAGGGTGCAAATCAAACAGGCCTGTGCAACAGAGCACAACTGAACTGCAGGAATACTGCATGCATGTGCAACCCATGTCTTATCGGAACACAGGTCAGCCAGTTTTGAGAGACGGGTGGGCATTTATGCCTGTGTTTACGGCACTTTTGCAACCATGCCTCGGAGACAACGACTGAGTCAGGATGACCAAGGGCGGGCAATTGCGTGGCTTCAGGAGGGCGTGGGGGTGCGAGGGTTGGTCGTCGACCTATTCAGTCTTTCAGACTTTGAGATACCGCTTCAACCAGACAGGAAGTGTAGCTGAGCGAAGACGTCCAGGACGCCAAGGTCCACCTCCAGGCAGCAGGACAGGTTTGTTGTCCTGTCAGCTCTGAGGCAGAGAACGGCCACTTCCGACACACTCAGGGGGCAGCTGCAAGCAGCCGGCAATGTCACCGTCAGTGACCAGACCATTCGGAACTGGTTGAGAGAGGCTGTGACGTGACGCTTGACAACACCATCCGATCAGTCCCACTAAAACACCAAACCAAAGAATAGATTTCAAATCTATGCCCACTCTCCCCTCTCAACCCCCCCTCCTTTCCCCCTTTTGCTTAGGACGGTGCGAAAGGCCCGACTGACACGATCTATGACACAGGAAAAACTTGCGTCATGGGAAATACGTGCCGCCTTTCGTTCTCTACCTCCCTTCCCCTCTCTCAACCCTCCCTCCCCATGCTGTGCGATACTACGCAGCGTGGGATGTGCGTTCTAACAATAGCCCATCTCACCCCCCCTTCCCCCCCCCCCCCTCCTCTACCCCGCGACACAAAGGCATGTTGCCGCGTTCTCCACTGACACCACCACCACCACCTCCACCCCCCCACCCCCCTTCATACCTACGGTCCCCGTCCTCGCAGACACCTACAGGTGCTCGCGGACACCTATGTGGACGCATAAATTACTGGGGCTCACGGACAACTCTACGGATGCATAAATTATCCCGTGCCGATTAGGTTCAAACGATTTCCGAGGCGATTGGTGGCAAGACTAAATCCGTCCCCCTCTCACCCCTGATGGGTGAATGACACGTTGTCGAAATTTGATTTGGCATGTGAGAGATTCATATAGCAGACACACACAGGCGCAACTTCACTGACCCCTCAGGACTGCCTGTAGACAAGAGCAGAGGAAGACAAGGCCTAGTCCATTCTTGGTAAACTCCTTGATCTCAAGTCATTCCCTGTTCATTCCCAGGAAAAGTGAGTTGGAACTCTGTTTTACATTTTTGAATCCATGTATTGATTTTATGTATGCTGTGTGTGTTAGCATTGTAACTCTGTACAAATGCTTAGCAACATTTATCAAACATGAATGATTATTTTGTGTAGTAGTAGTTGCTTGCCCATCATATGGCAAAAGCTCTCTCCCAGTGGTTTTGATTCTTTGTTAACAATCTGACCACTGCTCTTTGTGTTCACCCTGACTTTTGTCAGTATGCAACCCTGTCTGTTAAGATAATAATCAATGATTAATTTTGATCAGGAAAACAGTATGCCTGTGCTAGGTAAAAACTGCTACTCTGATTTATAAATACTGGTGATTATTGGGATGATTTGTAGTGTATGACTTTAAGTCTACACCTCATGTGTACTTGGACTAAGCATAGCCCAAGTCAGTGTGATTTAATTCATATGATGGAAGAGTTGTTTAACTAAAACTGTAACATTGTATTACTGTCTCCTACCCTTTTGTAAGCGTAACTTAGCCGTTCAATAAAAGTGGAGGTTAAGAGTTATAGCAGAAACTCTCTACCATAGAGAAAACTTTGCTGGCTGAGTCTCACACCCTCTCTGAAAGAAAGAGGAAAAGGGTAAATGTGTGCACTCGACAAGCCAGCCATCAGAGATTCTCAACTACAGATCAAGTTCTCTTTATCGCAGAACTGGGATCCTGGTCACGCTGCACATTGCCGTCAAACCAGAAGCTGGGACTTCGCCAAAAGCTGGGGCGACACCAGACAACCAATCTACACCAGTGGGGCAGTCACCAGCCACAGGAGAGAGAACACCTGTCTTCTCCGAAGCAAAGCTAAGTTTGCTTACCACCTGACTCAAACCCATCAGACCCTTACCCTCACTTTATGATGAAACGGTGAGAACCTGTCTATGAGTACCATTCTGGCTACAGCACTGGGTGTTCGCAAGAGGAATGGATGTATAATACCCATATACATTCAGTGTAACGTAGACAGAACCCCTGTATGCCAACTTAAGCTTGCTGCACAGAGTGCAAGTAAATAAAGTAGGAGTGAGGAAGGACCCCTCATTGTGGTAGTAGTCCCCAATGAGAACAGAAATCCAGCCTATGGAAGTGACACGCCATTTCTTATCTATGTATAAGCAATAAAAGTTGATGTGTGAAAGTGCATTTAACTTGTGTCAGTTCCCTGTTGTTCAATCGAATGTTGAATGTTTGAACTTCTCTCTTCAATTCTGTATCTCAGAGCTGTAAGTACTTTTAATTAAGAGTACAAGCCTAAGGAAAATACCTCAGAGCCATTCTTCTGTATTTTATCAATACCCGGAACAAATAAAAATTTCTTTGATGACTAGTACCGGAAAGTTGCTCCTTCCACCACTAGTAAGAGAGAGGGTGTAGGTGAAACGTAAGATAATTCTCATAGAGAAATTATTCCAAGTCCTTCCTCTAGAGGACCCACCTACCACTCATATCCATCTCGTCACAGAGGCACACCTGCGCTCAAGACGACCAGCCATATGTCCTGTCCTGACACCAGCTCTCCGTGCTGCTCATTTGGCTTGGGCCCAGCGTCACTTAGCATCGACCAGAGATCAGTTGGCAAGAGTATTGTTAGCTGACGAGTCCCGCTTTGCCTTATCATTTCATGACGGCAGGAACCGTGTCTGGCAGCGGCAAGGAGAACGCTATCACGATGGTCTCATGAGCGAGCGTGATCGCTATGGTGGTGGATCCATAATGGTGTGGGGAGGGATGGCACAGAACTACAGAACTCCCCTGCACATGGTGCAAGGCAACCTTAACGGTGTGGTCTACAGGGATGACATCCTGCAGCCCCTTGTGCTGCCAGTGCTGCATGGTATTGGACCAGGCGCGGTACTTCAAGACGACAATGCCAGACCTCACAGGGCTCGAGTCGTCAACAACTTTCTTCAGCAGCAACACGTGATCCACATGGACTGGCCAGCCTGCTCACTGGACCTTACTCCAATCGAGCACCTAAGGAACGTGCTGGGCTGGCGACTTCGAAGCAATCACCCCCCGCTAGTTGACCTCAACCAGCTGTTCCAGTTCCTTGAGCAGGATGGCAGGCAATACCCCAGATGACTCTGAGGACTCTGACTCAATCCATGAGGCAAAGGTGCATCGCGTGCATCCATGCAAATGATGGACACATGCGTTACTGACTGTTTTTGTGTATCTCTGGCGTTCTGACTTTTGAAAAGATGGGTAGTGGACTTGAAAGTGACAAAACATGCTGTTCAAATCAATTTTGTCATTAATCTGTGTCATTGGTGTTTTGGTTAATGGCTGAAGTAAAGTTCGAAAGCATAGTTTTGGGTCGTTTCCGTTTTGTTGTGAAATAGCGAGAGAATTTCCAAGTGGCCTTTCAATTGTTTTGAGCAGTATATATATATATATATATATATATATATATATATATATATATATATATATATATGTCACACATAAACACACACACACACACACACACACACACACACACACATATATATATATATATATATATATATATATATATATATATATATATATATCGCAGTGAACTAACCAACCATTTCCGAGAAATGGTTTCCGAACACAAAAGTAATCACTTCGCTATATCCGGCTTGAACTCTTCACAGAACTGAACACAGGATTCGCTATAGGCGGTGACTTCATTATAACCGGTTTGGTCGCCCGCTGGGAACCCCCAAACCATTTTGTTATAAGCGGAATTTCGTTACATCTGACGTAGTTTTAGTCATGTAAAGAAGGATTTTTTTTTTTTTTTTTCCGGGACCAACCTTTTTGCTTCGTTATATCTGGCATTTGTTACAAACGAATTCGTTTTGGGCGGCTTCGACTGTTTATTTAGAAATGACTGTAAAAATCCGCCCAGTTAGCCTGTAGGGGAATACCACTTCTGAGCTTGATCGGAAAATGTTACACATTCATTTTGAACAGTGCTTTATATTTCTGGTTGGAAGATAACAACATGTCAAAATCACAGGCAGGATTTTGAGAGGCACATTATATTTGTACTTTTTACGCAGCAATTCAGGAATACTTGAGCAAAACCGAAAAACTATATGCTGTTTTGCAGACCATAAGAGGGCATATAACTCAGTTCAGCATGAAACCTTATTTAGAGCCTTTATCAGAACTAGCACATTGTGCACATTTACCAAAGTAGTAACGGCAATGTACGAGTCTTTTAAAAGCACGCGTGCGTGAGCAGAACGATTTCACAGACTGTTTCGATTGCCCACAAAGTTTGAGACAGGGATGCGTTCTAAGTCCAGCATTTTGCTCTGTAAACATCAACGAGTCAGCTGAATACCTGTCAGTGGAAGGAAGATATACTGCACCGCTTTGCTCACTTCAAGTGAACTGTTGCGTGAGAACTGTGAAATACTGGTTGTGTGTCATCAAGATGGATACTGACCACCTACCAAAGCAGGCATAGCCTACATACTACTAATTAAGCTGGACAAGTAAGGGAAAATCAACTCAGTCACAAAACCCAGGATACATTTTAGAGACGCTGGGTTTCAACTTTCTTTGTTGTTGTTGGTGGTGGTGGTGGTGGTGTTTTTTTTTCTTTGTTGTTTTGTTATTTTATTTTATTTTATTTTTTTTTTTGCTGTTGTTCATTTGTTGTGTGTTTTTTGTTCTTTGCTTTTTTAAACCAAAGTATGGAAAATGATTTGATAAGTGTAAGTCTTTCCTGTCTTTTTTTTTTTTTTTTTTAAATAAAGAATCACAGATCTAGAAACAAGAGTGGTTTGCTAGCATGAGAGGCACTTTGTGTACATCATTCAAAACTATATTTGTACCAGAAAATTATTTTTTCTGAAGTAACGACAAGTGGTTTTGAGGCTTTTTGACGAGCTTCTGTTTAGAGGGTCGGCGACATATTCAGAAGTCGTTTCATGCGGCGGGTACCCTTACGGAAATGAACGATGGTCCCTTTGGTACGGGTGCAACAGAGGATGAAAAACATCTCTTGGTTTCAGCATTCTCCATGCAACAATACTCGCCCTAACGTTTTTAAAGTTCATCATGGCGTCCGCACGTCGCAAAAGTCTGTCATAATTGAAATTATTCAAGAAGTTGAAAGACAACCAGCAAAACAGAAGAATAATTATATTAGCAGAAGAATATGAAATTGCGCTCCGACAATGGCAACCAACCTGGTTTCAACAGAGAAGTGTCAGTAGATGCACGTGCAGAGACCTGTCAAAGAGAATCAAACAAGAAGTTTGACAGCCTCAATGTAATCACGTGGACTGCTGTGTTACGAGATGAAAAACATAATCATCCTTTTGAGATATTTTTCTTCGCAGTTATTAGTCGAGTTTTCTTTTTATTTCGTGCAGCTGTGCCAACAATCAGTCTTATCTCTTCTGGGAAAGAGTGTGACATTTGAGGGATTATTTTCCGTCCAGTGTGGCAACAAATCATGCTTTTCTGTTGTTTCACGTAATGTGTGAAATTGAGGGATTTTCTTTTTCGTCCAGCTGTGACAACAATCTTCCTTTTCTGTTGTTTCACAGAATATGAACATTCACATATCATACACTGTAACTGCCATTCCAATAACTGTATATGAGTGACCCAATGGGTACTGCTAATAAAGAGAACTTCTGATTGAATACACCAGGGCATAATAAAAACATCTGTGACTTTTGCTGCAATGATGGAGGAGAAAGTAAAAAAAAAAAATCATCATTCTCTTTCCAAGACCTTTTTCAGACACTAATTATTTAGGTTATGTGATTTTTGCCAAGCTGTGACAAGCACAAACAAATCCTCTCTAGTATGGCAAACTGCGTGTATTCTACAATCAATTACTTAGTTTTTATTTCCATACCAGTGCATACTCCAATGACCAAACAGTGTGAAACGGTAAACGAACAGTGCAAAAGTTCCCCCCCCCCCCCCCCCCCCCCCCTTCCCTCTCCCACCTTAAAATCGTGGTGCTGTGTAATGTAATTTCATCTGACAATTGATTCTTTTGAAGTCTTCAGAACAACACAGTGAATGTTGTCCGAATGTTTTACTTATCATCGGTTTGTAAGCCTTCCAATTGAAACAGAGGCCTGTGTGATCTGTTTCCATTAATTTACAGCCATATTTCTGAAAAGAAATTGAAAAAAAGTTTCATTACAGTATTTGATGGCCTACGAAACAAGCTCGATTACTGCCCTTGTATGCGGGCATGCACGTGTTTGTGTGTGTGTGTGTGTGTGTGTGTGTGTGTGTGTGTGTGTGTGTGTGGGGGGGGGGGGGGGGGGGGGGGGGGTAGAGAGACACAGAGAAAAAGGGATAGCGAAACACGTCAGACCGGATATGACGAAACAACCAAACTGAAATTCGTTATAACTGGCGCGTCGGTTGTAACGGAAGCTGGATATAACGAAGCAGTTTTGATCATTATAAACGGCTTCGACTGTGTAGATGATGATGATGATGATGATGATGACGACGACGACGATACGATAATGATGATGATGATGATTTGATGATGATGATTTTGATGATGGTGGTGGTGATGATGATGATGATAATGATGATGATGATGATGATGATGATGATTACGATATTGATGGTGATTATGATGATTGCCATTATTCTCTTGAGCCATGGCACCTTACGAAAGGAGACTGTTTTTTTTTTATATTGCTCATTCTTATGGCCGTGATTGTTACAGTTTTTGTAGTTGTTGTTGCTGTTGTTGTTTTTGTTGTTGTTCCTCTTCTCGTTCTCCTCCTGCACCTCCCTCTCCTCTTCCTCCTTCTTGTTGTTGTTCTTCTTCTATAGAAGAATTTTTTAAACAAAATTCGGGTATGTTTGAAGAGGGTGTATTTTATCTCTGTCTCTGCCTGTCTTTGCCTGTCTCTATCTGTCTGTCTGTCTGTCTGTCTCTCACTCTCTCTCTCTCTCTCTCTCTCTCTCTCTCTCTCTCTCTCTCTCTCTCTCTCTCTCTCTCTCTCTCGTGTCTCGCCCGCCTGCGATGTAGCCCATCGAAAGGAGCCGAAGTAAAAATCTTGTACTCTGCTGTCCAGCTCTGGCCAGCATCAGAGAAAGATATTGGAAACAACCTTTTCTGTTTAATGGAGTCGGCTTCTTTGAACAAAGCCTTCAGAAGCAGAGAAACGGTCTCTTGTGAATGTTGTCTGATCGCATCTTCTGTCGCCAGTGTAAAATGATTGCACGGCATCAGTGTGCTTTACATATTCACACTCCGCTTCATTAGAAGGGCCTATGGCCCGTTATATATGAATAAATCATCTGAGTCTGAATCGACGGTCTGTTCGTCATTGTAAATCACATTCTGCCGTGACCCCTTAACCGGCACGTGCATGACCTTTGCCCCCATGTGCAGAGAACGCGGTTCTACAGGAGTTTGCCAAGCACAAGTTACCTCCCATAGCCACGCTGACACACGAGGGCCAGTACGAAGAGGCCCTGAGGAGGTTTGGACTGGGAGTAGAGCTGCAGGAGAAACTGGGTGGCGGGTGACAGAGATCAGTATTACTTCAACGAGTGAGTGGATGCTTTTCTCTTCCTTCTTTCTTTCACTCTTCCTTCCTTCATCCTTTCTAACCTTCATCATCATGATCATCATCATAATCATGATGATGATGATGACGATGACGATGACGATGATGATGAAAGTACACTTAGATGAACATGCACCCCCCACCCCCTATCTCCTTATCCCCTCCCAACTCTTGAATGAGACCCCCACGCACTTTTCGTACAGTTGACAAAGAACCTGAGAGACAAATGCTGTGATGATGATCATTACCTATTTGAAATTAAATGTTGGAACCTTTCGTGGTCGGGTTAAGTTGTTGATATTGCTGCCTAGAGTCAAGGCTAAAGGGGCAAGGATAGTATACTTTACTGTCTAGAGTCAGGGGTATAGGGGGCAAGGGTAGTGCACTTTACAGTCTAGAGTCAGGGGTATAGGGGCAAGGTTAGTGCACTTTACAGTCTAGAGTCAGGGATATAGGGGCAAGGATAGTATGCTTTACTGTCTAGAGTCAGGGGTATAGGGGCAAGGGTAGTGTACTTTACAGTCTAGAGTCAGGGGTATAGGGGCAAGGGTAGTGTACTTTACAGTCTAGAGTCAGGGGATAGGGGCAAGGTAGTAGTGTACTTTACTGTC